>JAIUND010000712.1:0-56102 GCA_034699125.1 Gisinianus flammeolus
ATCCAGGTAATGTAAGCTCTCACTATGAATAAGTGAGGCTGGCATTACCGGATACTATACAAATACCTTGATATAACAATATTATATGTACTAATAGTTTGGTTAATACCGTAATGTGAACTTGTGAGTAGTTTTTCAAAAGTAGTCGGGAGAGAAATATGCGTGTGTTTGTTGGTGTAGCGGGTAACAAGAAATTTTTATACACACTCAGTTTTGTGTTTGTGGCCCTACAATTTGGATACAAGATAGTGAGTATAGTATTACAAACAACTGTAAACATGTGCATACTCAAATACTCATGCACTTGTACGAACGAATAGTATCCCACATGTGACATGTCTGTTTTGCTTTTTTTTCTCGGAGGGTTGAGCGAAAATCATGTCGAGTCTCCGAATGTACATATATATACATATGTGTGTGTGTGTGTACATACTGCTGTAGATATACAATTATGTACCACATTCCAATCTCTTCCCGCTCAACACTCATCATCATAAGTTTTGGTGGACATGTATAATACTTAGTTCTCAGTCAGTATCAGTATGCTGTGTTGTGTAATATCCCATTGACACTCCAATTCCCAGCTCATGGTAGTCGCTCTTTTATCTTCCCCTCTTAAGCCACCCAAACTCCAAGACAAAATATGGACAAAATGCACTTGTACACCAAACTATGTATACATAAATACATATACATTTACAATTTTAACACTGTAATTTCCTTACTTGAAATCAACGCATGATAAAGTGTACACTGTTGAATCTCTTTTTTTCATTTTTCTTCTTCTTTTTCCTTTTTGGTTTTCTCAGTCAAGTTCTATTACGGAATGTGTATACATGAAAGTACTGATGAGAGAGACAATATATATAGAGTAGTATAGACAACAGATTGCACAGTTGAAATTAATTATTAAATTTGTATAGCACAAGAACATAATATAATAAAGAGAAAATCTCATGTACATACATACACATGGGGTAAAAATGTTGGCCTGCGAAAAAAAAAAATGTTTCATTCGTATACTTTGGCCATGAGAATCTACAGGAAATTGACTTTGTTTAAAGAATGAAGAAAGAAACGGATATAAAAGCTCAACGAAGGAGATTTTCAACGCGCAAACGTCCTTATTAAATTTTAACGGAAGGAAGAACATTTAAGCATAATATATAACGATAACAATAACAAAAAGAAGAAGGAGAAAAAAAAGTCAGGATTTCTTATAGACCGCCATATAGACTTTCTTTCATCCTCTCCAGATTAACTAACATCACCCACATCAACCGTCAATTCTCATTCTCTTCCCTACGTTATTCTTCTCATACTTTTTTTCTTTCTTTAACATTGGATTTTGTAATGTAATGAAAATGACGATTTTCTTCTCATTGTTCTCTTTGAGTAGTTAATGTGTTGTAATGAAATTTAAATCAATCAGCATTATAATGAAATTGTACAGGATTATTAAAATGTAGGTTTTCCTTTATCAAATCAAATATCAAACGTGGTAATTTTATGAGTTTAAAGTTTAAAGGTTCCCTTTGTGTGTGTGTGTGTGTGTGTGTACAGATAGTTCTTGTTCATAAAAATTACAGGAGGGATGAAATACCTTACACACACAACCACACATGTATTTTATGGCATGCAATGACGGAAAAGAATAAGAAAAGTGTTTAACCCATTTCCACACAGATTTGTTCACGTAATAAGAAGTTTATGAAATAAGAGAAAAAACAAAAGCATCTGGGATTACTCCTTGCTGATGATTATTTTTTATGACTGGGCAATTGTATAGAGGATGGTGCGTGAAGACATGAGAAGGTTACTACATACTACACTACATTTCATACAGTTTTTGGTTTAGTACAAATCTAATAAGTAATAATTGCATCTATCTATATAAAATGTGTGTGTATCCTTATATACATATTTAAGTACTTCATGCTTGTGTGTGGATTGTGTATATGTTTTGAAACTAAGATGATGAGAGAGAGTGAAAGAAAGAAAGAGAGGAGCGCCCATTGTGAGTAAGTGATAATTTTTCGAGTACACGGAGACAACTAGGGAAATAATAGGAAGGTCGTGTCCGGTCGGCAAAGCATTAGCTGTATACTTTCCGAGAACAAAATTAAAACGCATGGTGATGGTACTGATGGTGTTTCCTTTGGGGAGTGTAAATAGGATTCATCTATCATAATTTCCGTGGTTGATTGTGTTCCCAAGAGTAAGTTGGAAGAAGTTTCAGGGCGGGATGGGAAGGATGGATGTACTGAACTGATATACATACGTATCTATGTGTGTCCAATAGGTATATGTATCTGTATATTCAACACAGAGAGACAAAATCTCAAGGTAAATTGAACAACAACTACACGGGAAACAACAAATAGTCAAATTCAGGGAGTCTCTCACTCTATTATTCTTACATATTCTCCAACTTCCCAAGCTCAATTTTTCTTTTGTCTTTCCTCAGATTTTCTCTTCTCTGTTCTCTTTGAATACTGACAATAATTTTATTATATAGACTACTGGAGAGAAATGATTTGCATTGCACTACGAGACAGGTTTGATTTTGTATATTCTAAACAAATATTAAATATGTTGTTTTGTTTTGATGGCAGAAACAGAAATCATTGGACTCTTTACTGGATTTGAATGTTAGCATGGAATTATTTTGACTCGAGGATAAATTGTAATTTATGTTATTCCTTTTTTTAGTGATGCTTCAAAGTTTCTGTGAATGATGAGATGTGATGTAAAAAAACAAGTCATGTCTATACATAGTTACTACACTGTGTACATTTTATATGCGTGAGATCACAACGTGCATGTCTCTTCACAGTCTACAAGTTTTTTGAACACACACATTTTATAAATGTGTAAATGTAAATATAAATGTGTGTGTGTGTGTGTTGTGCGTACTGTGTACTTTTTTTTCTTGGAGTAAAGAAAATTTTTAGGCTAAAATCGACCTTTGAGTCGAACGAAGCGGAGAATCTATTTTGTTAGAGTTTTCCGTACAACTAAAGCTATAGTTGAACTTGAAGCATGTCCCCCAGGCGATCGAACCACATTATTGTGAATGTCTTTTGAATGGTGTACAAAACCAAATTACTAGCAAAGTACCAACTTTCAAATAAGTGCATATGTATATAGTACATGGAAGTAGAATGAGAAAGAGAAGAAAGAGAGAGAGAGTGAGAGAGAGAGAGAGACTGAAGGAAAAGGAGAGAAAGACCCTCTGTTGTTACGATGTTTTCTTGTGTAAGAAGTCCAGCCAAGTAGAAACTGATTTTTTGTGGTCATGATTACACTCGTATTTTTATACATGTCCTGTACATATGTAAAAAAGGAATTTCCGGTAAAGAAAGGAAGTCTCGCGGTCCGAGTTTCTTCTAGCAATAAAAAATGACTAAACCTGAACTGTGAATAGGAAAGGAAAAAACGACTTGATATTATATGTACATACACAAATAGTTATTACGTATCGCTATTACATTGGTACTACTACAATACATAGTTATTAGTAGACGACGACTATGACGAGATAGAGAACGGAATAGACGAACCTGAATGAACAACTGATATGTATTTCCACTCAAATAATAATTACTCCAGACTACTCACGATCAGACTTTAGACTACTGCTATGTATGTATTACTATGTGTACTGGATCATGCACATAAAAGAACTGGGTTTTATTTATCCACACACAAACACAAACACACACATACTACATGATTATAATTTCTTTGATTTTTACCATGTACAATGTACATTGTACATACATGCTGGAACGTATGCAAGTATCAAGGCTCCCTACTTTTCTTCTCACTCCCTTATAGTTTGAACATAATATTTAAACATTCCATCTCTTAAAAAAGAGGGACTGTGTCGTCCTTCTTTTTCCAACAATTTATCTTACGTTCTTCTTTCTCTCTCTCTCTCTCTCTCTCTCTCTCTCTCTCTCTCTCTCTGTCTGTCTGTCTTTCTCACTCTATTCTATTCCAAAACAATAAATAGTTGAGCAGTTCTACTGGTTTCCACTTTTAAAATCATGGCTTAAGGTAAAAACAGGATAAAATAATAATCGTCATAAGTATACACGACGCATATCCATTCAGTAGGCTCTGTATTCTGTAAGTATATATGTAGTCCTCTTTCCAAACGCACCTGCTGTGTATGTATGTGTGTGGGTACGTGTTTTCTCGGAATGTTTTTATTAGAGTAAATTGCTTTGGTGGGGAACCAAACTGTAAACCATGTTATACATACATATATGCAGATACGCACAAGGGTTTTCCTTATTACTTTCTCACAATTCATTTTATATCCTCTTCAAATTACTTCACGATACGGTAGATGTACCAAAGAATCCATGTTGTAATCGAAAATCTTTCTTTTAATTTTCATTTCAACATATGCTACATATTCACTAAATTATTTCCGTTCCAATTTCCTCATCTCCCCCCCCCCTTTCTTGCTTGATCAGTTTTTTCATGTACAATTCATAGTCGTGAGAATGGAATTTGGGTACATTAATTGCACTGATTCTTTGTTTTAATTGAAAATAACTATACACTGCATGGAAATATTCAATGGGAAGAAAGTCCTAACGACAAATATTTCTTCTAGAATATACCGATTTCACATTTTTGCATTGCAATTTCCAAAAGCCGTTTCTTTCTTAGTACAAAAGTTGTTACAAAAGAGATAAGTACAAGGAATAATTTAAGTTTTCCTTTCCTTGTACGATATGAAGGTCAAAGGATTAACGAGACATCCACATGTGAGATTAAACAGGAATCAATTATGCTTTTTACTATTTTCCTTTTTCAAGTGTATCTCCTTTTGATTTATAGTACATAAAAAAATAAATTCAAATGTCCATACAATAATAATGTAAGTACGCCGTGTATATTATGATCCCATGAAAGGAGTCGTTAAAATATACATACAATCAAATAATTTTTGCCAAAAATTTCCTCGTAATTTCTACAATGTTTGTTTATTATCATTTTGTTTTATGCAGTATATATTGTTCTGCCAAGTTTGCCAAGTTTGCCTTTGCCTTTTCAATCAAATTTCTTGAAGTCACAATAGACTGATGGCACACTGTGTGATTCTTAAATCACTGTGTATGTACATAGATGACGATGACTCTAATCGTATGTAATTCTCTTGAGTCGTTCATCACAAAGAATTAAAAAAACGTTTATGTAGGGCCGTGGGCACATGCACGTACGTACATGTGAATATACTAATTACTCGTGATATAACATTCAGCTACTTTGTCAGACAAACATGACGTACAAACTGTATGGAGAGAGAGAGATAGTTGTTGAGTGTTGAGTAAATGCGACGGGAAAAAAGGAAAATGCACATGCAAGGAAAAAAAACTATTACTTGTAGTAGTGCACACATTATGTGTGTGTATGTGTGTGTAACATAAAATATAATACCAGAACACTTTACACATTGGTATAAGTAGGCAATTTAGAAATATATGACCTTTTAATTTTATTATAAATTAGCACAGTTTATTTCAAGGAAATGAAATATTTACCTAAGAGATATTTCCCAAACATCCAAACTGATCAAACACTTTTTTTTTTAATTTCCTCGTTGCGCCTTTTTTGCACACTGGTTGTTGTGTTGTTGCAAACTTGGAAGTAATATTGTACAAAAATGAATGGATATACACACGGTACATAAAATGTGTTCGAGTTTGAGATATATTGATATGTTAGAGACTATTGAAAAATGAGTGTGAAATGTGTCAGAGCTCTAAATATAAATAAATATATGCTAATATCATAAACTACAAATAACAAATAGAGGACAAAATTCAGATTTTGGGATATCTCCAGTGTACAATGTAGAATTTTATGAGCAAACACAGTAGAGATTACATTATTTAAATGAACACACGCATATATATATATGTATCTGCATGTATATGCAAAACTGTGGTAATGTATACATGACATGGAATTACATAGAAAACTCTTGAGATAAACATTTATCGGAACTAACTCAATCAGAGTATCTACTAGTTATGGGAATGGAAAAAAGGTTTTATTTGTTCTATTGTAAAGCATCTCACTATCATATTATTATGATTCCATTACTCATGATTGTGACAATATTTCAGGAATTGACCCACTGACGTATGTGTGTGTGTGTAACCGTGTTGAAACAGTAAGGAACCAATCGAAACAACAAGTGTAAAGCAACGCGAAATGATGGTAAAAAAATAGTAAAAACATTATTTCATGTGTTAATCACTGTCATCCTATACGAATAATACAAACATAATAATAATTGTTATGACAATATATGTAGTTAAGTGTGAATTTATGGCCTCACATATATAACAAATGAGAGACAGACAGAGAGAGAGAGGATCTTTTCAAATGACGAACAATAAGTAAAATGAGAGGAGACGACACCATCAAATTATTATGTCAATGTGTCTATGGGGAATTGGACATGGCACACAATGCATATTACTCAATTCCCTCAGCAGAAATATATCAAGATTCTTGAGAGAGTTTAGTCTTTAGTTGGTCCTATCACTTTACAAATTTGCTCTGTAAAGTTTTTTTTTGGAGGGGAAGTTGAAGGTTGTGTTGAAAAATTCTCTCATATACGAACCTGTGTATATGTGTAAGGAAAGAGTTCTTCTACACATTGATTATGATGAGGTAAATTACAGCGAGACTCTGTGTTATTCTGTGGCGAGACTCCGTGTAGTATGTAGCATACACAGTAATACACACATGAAAACTGTATGTGTATTTTTGTTCGTAAAAACGAAACACTGCAAAGGAATATATACCAGCTCGGTAGATAAGTAATAAGACTGGCTACGATCCCAATGAGGTAAGACGCGGCGAACAGTCCCATGTATGAACATATGTTCCTCTAACAATAAGTATATAGCAAATACGTATTAAATGTTTGGATTTTTTCATTTTTGTTTCTTTGTCTCCGTTTTTGTTGTCAACTCTCCTGTACGACCACTTGCTGCAATTTTTGTAACTGCTATAAAAAGCGTCCTTTTGGGAACTTTGCCATCGGTCTCAAGAACCACGAACAAAAAGCCTAAAGTTGATAAGAGTGATGCTACTGTGGTACCAAAGGAAAATCGAATTACTTGTATTTAAAAACATGAATAAAAGTAGTTTTGTCGTACTGGGATGATGGAGAGTCTTATTACTTATCTGTCATCCTAGTATACACGACGAGAGAACGAGAGCAAAAGGAAGGATCAATTGAATGCGCCGAGCAAAGTCTTCGGGGACGAGAGGCTTTTGACTATGTGTAGTTTTTTGGGGCTATGAGGGTGTCGGAAGAAAGAGGTGGCTGTTGTATTCTGTTCCGCCGGGTTCTCTTCCCTCTCTCTCTGTGCTTTGGGTATTATTCCTTTTTATATACTCGGTCAAAGCGACCAAGATTTTGAGAGTTGTTCCTCTCTCTTTCACACTCACACACACACAATCTTATTACATAATACCTTGCACATGTGCATGCGTACATATGTATAGTCAAAAGAAATTGATACAGATTGTGGTGACAATCCAGTTGAGTATACAGGTGGGATAATTACTTCACACACACATACGTATCATCATACTATACAATCAACTAAAATACGATTAAGTGTGCCTACATCCTATACATACAATTTCAAATTCAGAGTGAAAACAATGCTTGCTCGCTTGCTGCGCTTGGAATATTTCATTAGTTTTCATATAGGATTCGAGTGTTTCTGTGTACAAAGTGCTCGCTCTCATTCTTTTGCGATTTCGCACGAGGGATCTCGGTGAACACGTGTGTTTTAAATACAGAATATATTGGCAAGGATTTAGTCAACTTTTCGCACAATTTAAATTGTATTCTATACAGCAAGTGTAACAATCATTATTATTATATTTTTTAACCAATCAAAGACCAATCAAACCCTTTTTTTCTACATAGAAGATCATTTTGTGAAGTTTTAACAATCCATCAAATGTCAATCAGTTCATTTCTATAGTGCTTCAAAAATTCTATACAATCACAAAACAAAGTTGAAAATTCATTTGAATTGAGTGTATTTACGACAGTGAACGAATCATTTTTTTTTTGGAATTTTACTAAAGGAAAAGGGAAACGGTTGTGTGGGAAAAGACAGCAAATCAGTACATATCCAGTGCATACAGTTTCTGATGACAATTTATATCAACCTATATTCAACATTGGAATTGAATTGACTACACAATACAGGTTTGAACAATAAATAATAATAATTTTGCCCATACATTCGGTTTTGAATATATATCATATATATAAATATTGTGTGTTGCATCTCTATACATACATGTATCGTATATCTGAAATGTAGAATGATGGATTGAACGAACAAATATTTATTACCTAGTAAATACCTACTCGCGTGTATCGTCATAGTTTTTTTTTTATCACATACAGTCTAAACTGAACCAATTGTATTAAAAAAGGATAGACAAATACTTTAACATATTAAATATGTTCTAATATATACATGGAAAAGTAAAATAAAACGGTTGAGTTTGCTTATCAGGGGGAAAATTATGATGTGCGGACTGATACTTGAACTGATACGATATCCTTGTACACATTATTATTAATATATGGGGATGAGAGAGTCGAATATCTCAATACTTGTTACACTTACAGTCTACAGTCCCTTCCCATTATGTACTTGCGTGTGCAAAGATACTTCCAAAACGACAATACACACAATACTCATAACATGGTTTTGCAAAAAAAGAATAAAAATAGATGCATGCGTACACGAGCATATGTATATATTCATGTATATGTAGTGCCGATGAAGAAATTTGCAAACCGGACAGGAACTTGCTAATGCAATGAGCTAATTTACATTTACATTTGAACTCTGGACTCAAATGTTCAATGGAAATAATAATGGCCATTCCTAACTTTCAAGTACTCATTTCCACTTGTAATTGACAACTGGCAAATTGATAATTTATTCTCCAAACCAATATCTCTCATCCGATGAGATTTTGCTGATCGTGAGTTTATAAATATATTTCTCTAAACAATATACATGTATATGTTTGTATACCCACATACTCACTTGTCAGTACATAAAGTACATATACAAACACTGTACAGATATAGAGATATATATCCTTCCATTCTCTTATCTTGTTCTGCGTTGCATTTTAAAGGCTTACATTTTAAATCCTACTCGTAATAAATAAATTATAATACCAAGCTCCCCATATATAAAATATATCAAATTATATCTGCACTCTCGTATATACCTTCTACGTATTTTTTGAGTCATTCATTCCGGCCGTTTCATTCAGGCACTTGAAAGGAATTATAAAGTTTTTACACAATATCAAAACTCATTACTCAACAATCTCATCATAATAAAATATTTTTACCTTGATATGGTCAAAATGTATTGGAGTCAAGTGATGTACTCAACATGCTTCAGATCTTAAGGATGAACAGGATTTGTGATTGGGGATTCCACAAATTCAGTAATTAAAGTCGGAATTTGTCTGCCTTTTTTCACGGTACTGTCAAATTGTTTTTCCCCTGTATACCCACTCAATTCCAGCCTGTATACAAAGTATTAGGATTTTGTGAGAGCTCTGCATAATTTCCCATAATATCTTACTTGTATTGTATATGCATTCCATATTCCATATTCCACTAGGAACTACGAGTCTAATACATTTTGATGGATCAGGCCTTTTTTTATCTGCATCAGCTGACAAATAAATTTAAAAAAAAAAAGTCAAGTCAGTAGATCACTAGTGCTCGCAGCTGATAATAATAAAATAACACTTGCATCTCGAGTCTTAAGTCATTTTCTCACCATCCACTCATGCAGATACATATAGCCAGTTCCAATAATTTACACATGATTAAATGTTCGAGGTGTCACTCCGAATAATAACGAGCAGTCGTATATTTGATATATAACTTAGATACTCGTGACGCACGAGTATGTACTGGCATATACAGAAAAAAGTCTGTCGTCCAATTGTAAATATGTAGTTCAATATTCAGTTTCCACCTTAATTTAGACATACACCAGCAGTTTTTCTATCTGTATTTTCCTTCATTGGAAGATCCATAAAAAATATATGATGATCAGACTAGAAATATAGAAATACAACAGGAAATAACATTTTCCTCTATAGTTTTGAGCTTCAAAACGACATATATGTAAGGGAAAACATGTTTATTTTGTGTCACAAGTAAACATTAAATGTCAAAAGTACATAGAGATTAGTCGTTATCTTTGTTAAAAAACGGTTTGAAAAAATGACAAAATTTCATGCTGCTACATACACAAAGTCGTAAATGATTATTGAATTATTGAGCTTGGTTGGTTTGAATAGGAGATATGTAATGTAAGTACCGGCGTACATTACTATTACTCTTATGCGAGTTTTGTGGACAGTATCGGTTAAAAACTATAGTTGTATCGATATATTTGTTCGATTGGTCAACAATTTTAGGGAGTTGTTACAAAAATATATACAATGTGTGGGATGAAGAAGATATGAAGGAGGAAATCTATTTGTTTGTTGACCCTTTCCCATCTTCTCATGCTGTAATACCTTCAGTGGAATAAATGTATCTCAAGTCTTAAGGTGGAAATGAAAAAGATTGCCATGTAGAAGGAAACTTGGAGCTGAACCGCATACAGAGAATACATTAAAAAAAATGGATTTGTGCTTGGGATATGAATTCTTTTTGTGAGTTTCTTCAATTGAAATGACAAGTTGACCATAAATTTACATGTTTAAACATCAAATATATTTAGTTGGGGCTGAGCATGGTATTTGAGTGGAGTGAGTAAACTCCCTTACAAGACCTATACAGTCTGTTTCGTGTTTATACTTTATACTATTGACTTTGAGTGAGTGTGAGCAAAAATTGACACAAGAATGCTGGCTACTTCTTCTTTATGTATACTTGTTTTACTTATATGCACACTACAAAATTTGTATTCACTCTGTATGAAGAATTTATGTGATTATTTGACGTGACGAATCTTAAGCAAGGTGTTTTTAGAGTTGCTTTTAAACGTATTGAATAAAGACAGTGTCAACCGTCAACAACACATGGGTTGGAGTATATGCATAGAAGAATTGTAAAACCTTTGTACCAGTTAATTTGAACAACTAAATATATATGGCAGTATGATAAACCTATATTTTATTTGTCTATTTGTTCAAAAAAAGTTCATCTGCAATTCTGCAGTCAACATGGAGGAACAAATGTATGCCTAAATATAGATGAAATCATGAAGAACGGATTTAAATCTCTGAAGATTCTTTTAACTTCAATGATAAAGAAATACAAGAAAAAAACCTAGATTAAAGAGACTTGAGACATGACTCTGAAGACAGTTCTATTACTGTAGAGTTTGTAGAAAAACTTGGCTGTCTAATTTTCCTGAACAGGAGCTTGTCTATGTGTGTGTGTGTGTGTGAACGCAGATAGTTTAATATTACATTACATATATGTAGTATCTTAGGTGAATGGTTTTGTAGTTAAACTCTACATGTTTCTCAATGTATCTTTACTCATTGACGACGATGAGGCTATGTGCTATACCATTGCTATAACTGTGACTGTTTCGTACACTCTATGTATACTAGTATACTATCTGTACACATCGAGTCTGCCTGATGACGAGAGAAACTGAAAATGTTTGAGAGAAAAGAAAAGATTGTAATGTAATAATATGGTCGGGCTTCCCACCACTCGTTTTGTTTGTATATATAGTACATAATATAATATTATTATGTACACCATCTCTATACATGTACAAATGTATCTGTGCGTATATGATATATATGTATTCGGATGCTCGCAAATCGTTGGAAGAATCAAGAAAATGGCAGGCGAAGAAAGAATGTGGAAAACGGAAATTGCAAATGTTTCTGAGGAAAAGGATTTTTTCTTGTAGCAAAGAATCGGAAACGGCGTTCCGACAGAGTCTAGCTGTACAGCTGGTACAGGATGCCATATCTACACACTACACATATCTATATCTATACTCCTATTGAAACTGGATGGTGGATATGTAATATGTATGTTGTAGTATGTACTAACTTATAGACGCTCAATGTATTTTTTTCCAAGAATTTACCTGCTTCTTGATGTGAAGCCGTCCTTTTTTTTCCCTTACATTCTCATCTTCATAGAGCATACCTTTGAAAGAAGAAGGAAGAAAAGGGAAGGAAAGTATGTATTTAGCTTTGACTATAATGTTCTTACAAGCCCTTACCTTCCACCATTCCCTTTCTTGGGTTTTTTCGAGGGGTATTTTTGTGTCCAGTCAACTCAACTCACTACTCATTCTCGTCAGTTCCTTTTTCTGGTTCTCCAATTTTTTTCTCTACTCTCTCTCTGTCTCTCTCTCCTCTTTCTCCTACATCTAATGTATCAACCCTACCATGGTCTCACATCAGTCTCTATTTTTTCCCTCGTTTTCAATGGAATGGAATCGGAGTCCTAGTTCTGGAATTCCCGACTCTCAAATATATACACAAGTAATAATAATGAGATTGAGAACTCACTACTAGTTTGTATGTGAGGAAGGAGGAGATGGAGATACATGGGTGGCCATATTTTCTTTCTCTTCTTTGAGAGCATGGACAAAACCAGGCCTTCAAGGGACGATTGTTCTTACGGCCAGTTTTTTCTCTCTCTCGTTTCTTCCTTCTCACAAACTGTTCACATGAACCGAAGTCGGGTTTCTTTTCCATGAAGATTTTGATAAAAGAAAATAGAGAAGAGAAGACAAACCAGAAGAAGAAGCCCAGAAGGAAAAGACGAGAGACGAAAAGAGTACAAAAAAAAAACTTGTTGCTTGTTAAACATTTTTTCTCCATCAAATCACCCCTGCATAATAGCTAGTGATCTCAACTATGGATATAAATATATATATATATATTACGTATATACATAAATGTCTGTATACAATCTACAGATTCATATGTGTCGTAGTCACTGGTTGTTGAGAGGTATCTTTGGTCCGTTGCTGTATTCGCTAAACAATGCACCTACGCGTATACTCAACGTGGGCCGACGAGCCCTGTGTCTGTGCAGGTTTTCTTTAAATACATATCTTATGTAATATATTTTACAAAGTCCTACCTGTGTGGAGAATACATATTATAATGATGTAATCAGCCTAGACAGGATTTTATGGAAGCAGGTACTACCGCACTCCAAACACTCCAAGCTGACCCTTTCCATCCCCAGTTTAACATTCTACAATTTTGGATGGGTTCAAAACTTCCTTTTTTTTACTTTCAGGCTTCGAGCTCAGCTCGCTCACAATCAGTTGACTATAGAAAATATTTCTTGAATTTTGTTGTTGTTGTATCCACATCCACATCCACCATATTCATATTCACATTCACAGTTCAGAGGGTGGATTTGCATTTTTTTGGTCTTATGTCTTATCAGTTACGAGTATATTGCCAGATGTATTGCGTATTCCACCTGACTGTATACGTACAGAATATTTAATATGTAAAAAAAAAGTAAGATTATGCGGACAGGAAAATGGGGAAGGTGTAGGTTATAAACTATATGAAGTAGAGAGAGAGGGAGAGAGAGAGAGAGAGAGAAACAAGAAAACAATGTGGCTGCGTGGTTGATCTTATTGGTCAGACCGTACATGAACTCGAGACCTGAGGCTTGTGGGATAGAGAGAGAGAATTCACGCGTTGTCATCTACACGGTCATGGTGGCTCTGTGGAAAAAGTTGAATCATTCTTGAACGAACACTAGCACACTGGATTTGAGATATTAAAAGGAAGAAGCAGTTAGATATCTGGATTTTTGAGAGTGAGGCCGGTTCCTATACAAGCTTTTAAGTCTTTGTATTGTGTGTCTGTGTTCTGTATATGTGTATACAAGGACAACTCTTGACGAGTCTCTCTATAATGCTCTAAAACCGTATAGAGAGCATATAGATACACTTGTGTGCTCAGTTGAAAAGAAATAATGGAACATGAAGAGTATTCGAGTAAGAAAAAGTTTAATGGGTGGATATATACAGACAGAAAGGATAGAAGAGGAGAAAATGACGACGACGGCGACGACCAAGAAGTATACAAGAAGAAGAAGAAGAAGACGGACAGAGAGAGAGTATAGAGAAGAAGAGCCTCAAGATCAATCTATCTCTTTCTGTTCCTTTTCCTGTTATGATAAAGACGCCTAGTGATGTTTTTGTCCGGAGCAAAAATACCCATCTCAAGCTTTCCGACTTCCACAAACCTAATGGCTTTTTCAATCTCAATGGACCTCATGGAGGGCTCGGGAAAGAAACAGGGGAAAGAGAGAGAGAGAGGCTTTTAAAATTAACTCTCTTAACCATGAGATGTGATGAGCCAGAATATAGTTTTCATCTATTATACACACATTAAAAAAAATCTTGGGGTGGCCGTATATACATTATACATCCTTTCCTTCCACCATATATTTTGAATCCCTTCTCTTCTCTTCTTCCTCTTCTGCTACTTATGTACATGTATATATATGCATACAAACAAGCATTCATAGATATGTAGATCTAATCAAACCCACTGATTGTAATTTGCCAACGGTACTGTATCATTATCATTTTATACACATGCGAACGAGTACATTCTCTCCTTTACTTTGTATTCAGCAGACGAGACTCTCTTGACTACATTACTGATATCTCTCTAAATAAATACAATAGTCACGTAAATTACACACAGGGAAAAGTACAAGTGAGTACGCTTCAAATAATAATCAAATATGTGAATAACGGCGACCTTTTCAATGTCCAATTAAGACTTAATGTTCCCTTTTTTTTAACGTTGGATTAAGGCATACACAGGAAAAAAAGAGAGTGAAATTAAAAAAATGATACGAAGTCCGTTACTGTTTCGGAAATGTGTCCGTAAAAAGATTTACCAAGATTAAATAATGCGGCAAATAAAAGACGTTGAGGATTGAGATGAACAAGAGTCCTGGGAAGGGGGGGGGGGAAGAGTAAAAATAAGTGTAGACTATAGTTGAACGAACAATGGTGTACATGGTAATCAAAGTGTGGCTTGTAGGTGTCGTTAGATAGCTGTTTTCATGAAATACACGTGCCATGCGAAATTATTACTACATCCGTAAAACCTTGAGATAGAGGCTTTTTTGGTGAGTAGCGGTAACAAAAAAAATTTTTTTTTTCGCTTCCTAGTTTCCTTTTTGCCATATACTCATGCTGATGCTAGTGGTGACTGTGTTGTTATGTTATACACACTGCATACCCATACACACACTTTGTGTACTGTGAATGAGAGAAGAAGTCAGGAGTAGAGCATTCTCTCAAGCTTTACAAAATCTCATGGCATTGCAGACAGTAGAGATCACGGTGTAATACACGATACATCTCCCTCTCTCTCTCTCTCTCTCTCTCTCTCTCTTCACTCTCAATGCGAATCTGCTAACGACTGAAAAGCTCTGTGAGCGAGGATATATTATACGGTCTATGGTGCGCTTGTGACTCCATTGTAGAGAGAGAATTGTAATGTGCAACGGAACAGTTTCCCTCGTATCCTTCACCATCTCTTTGTAGTGCAATAATTCCCTTTTCTTATTGCCCTTCTTATGTATACACTCGCAGTCTACATTCTACAATTTCTACAGTCTACAATCTCAAATGTATAGCTCAAACAGAGAAAGAATAAAAAATACAGTATAAAGTGTGGGAGTGGAGATATACACAAATCTCTGATGGTTCTCTTTGAAAAGGATTTTTTTTCCTAGCTCTAGTGCTGTTGCTGTTGCTATTGCCGCTGAGTTCTATGCTGAGCTCTTATGCAGTATACGGATGTGGTGCAGGAAGAAGAGAGAATGTCACAGAAATCTTTCTCATAAGAAAATTTTGGACAACTTCACATAAAATCCTCGGTGGAAACTACAAACTACTTTGGATCAAAGCCTAATAACTCCCTTGGTTGCGTCTTCCAACTTCCGATTTTTATTCATTTTCCTTTGCAATTTCCATGTTGACGTAAATACATATACATACATACACCGAGTCTCTTGTCCTCTGTGTAGACTGCAGACACACGATTTTCAAAACTGCTTTCCGTCTCTTTAGATATGAAACTCTGTTTTGAGTTTACATTTGCAAATCTGTTTTAGCTATATAACTTCCCAATGTAATTTAAAAGGATAGTAATGACATGGCATTTCCCCCTCAGACTTATGATATTCATGTAGGTATTCAAGAATTGTCTGTATCGATTGACTACAACTAGGTTATTTTTTTCTTTTGGTTGAATGTTTTTGATTCCTGATTTTAAATATCAAAGTCTACAGATATTGTCGTCGTTTGTTGGTTGTTTGTATTTGTATAATGTCTCTAGAGATATATATTTATGGACTGAGATTAGACTTGGATTGTACACTCAACCTGCACAACATGAATTTTTCTTTAGGGTTGGGCTAGGACAAGCACACACACACACAAACAACGTCATAGCTGTACAGACGAGGAGGAAATCCATACTCCCACGAATTAAATGACTCTACATTCTTCACATGTACGGATATACATATCGTACAGTTCTAAATCCAAGTTGTTGTTGTGAAAGAGATTCAAAATTTAGTTTTACTTTAACAAGCCACTCCATGTACTAGTACTAGTACATGGCTTCTTCAAGATTTGTAGGTATTTATTCTGCACACATTTCCTATTCGAGTACATGCTAGATGTAGATTATTGTAGATACTAGATAATACTTATATAGGAAGAAGGAGTCACTGAAATGAAAGGCGCTCTGTTGTTTGGGTTCCTTTCTGTTCTGTCGGTGTCTCTCGGTGAGCTACGACACGGCACAACCAACACACACAGAGTCAATTGCCAATATTGAAGAGTATTAATATGGTTTATTTTGGCACTACCGCCACAAGACCTCAGTGAAAATAAAGAAACGAGGAAGTCGACTCTCTCTCCCTCTCTCTCTCTCTCTCTCTCTCTGTCACTTTTCAGTATACCTATCAGTATATACATAACGTACATGAGCAGTCGGAAAGAAATTGACTCTTTATAGATTACCAATCTCTATCAAATCACTCTATACGTTTGTGTGTGTGTGTGTGTGAGCGGATAATGAGGACAAAGTCTGTCAAGTGATTTTGGGTGTGTGTTGTCTTGTTGTTGTGTCTTTAGTCTTTTAAATATGAGCTGCTATTGAATTTGATGATTATTTTCATTTCCCCTCTGCATGTATCCAAAATCCAAATGAATATCAACAAATTTATTTATTTACATGTTCATTTTATCCGTGTATAAATAACTGTTGAAACTTCTACACCCATACGAATTCAATTGTTTTTAAATGTATATAGGATATGAAAATATAAAGTAAATCTATCCCTCATGTCTGTCAGTTTCATTTCTCTTAATAGATATTCTGGATATGTAAATAAATATTATATATATTTATATGTATATGTAGTTATGTGTAGGATGTCAAGTGTTGAATCTTCTTATTTTAGAAGCAACTCAATGAACGATATGTCATGCATAGTAATAATGTGTCGATTTTCCATTTGTCTTGTCATCACCTCTCCCTCTCTATTCAATCCAAGACTCAAAACAAAAAAAACTTGAGCTCCGAGCTCACTACACGGCAAATATATAGGATATATTTTCTTTTGTCTCCATTGTTTCTTCAAGTAGTGAGTCTGCTGTGTCTGTGTGTATATTTGTATATCTATATTTGTGTTTGTATCTATATTTGTGTATGTATATTACATTTGTATTAGTAGATATACATACGTAGATATGTAATATGTACCAACCAACAGACTTGAACCTTCCCACCTTTCAACTCGTCAATATTCCCTATTAGAATATTCAAATATGATAATTTATGTCTCCTCTCATGCTTTATTTAGTCGATTTCTCATTGTATTGTAGATTGTAGCTCAAATCCATATGTATCTGTACATATATGTAGCACACAAGCTCAGTGAGTTTCATTTTCATATTTATTCACCACCATTCCATTCCATCCATCTACTTTCTTTTTACCCTAATTTCAATTTCTGTCTTCCTTCCGCAAACACAACACAAACAAACCAACCAACCAACTTCCACATTCAGCATCATTCAAATATTTTGTATTGGGTATGTTAGGAATGATGATTAAATATGAGTATGTTATTTACCATTACGAGCCTCAAGCCATCAGATAATTTAAAAGTAAAAAAAAAATAAACTGAAAGAAACTAGTTTTTCTCACATGTGTAGTCTCAATACAGATATGTAGATCACAAATGCATTTAGTTGGGTATTTAGTATTTAGGATGTTACATATAATATTGTGTGTGTAGACATTTCCTCACGTGCTTCATTACGTGTACACAACCATTATAATCCATGTATGAGCAGTGAATTTTAGATAACATATTGAGAGGAACTATTGCATAACTCATGCCTTTACAAAATGTTGCGTATCATAATCATAATCATCCCATTGTAATATATTGAAATATTAAAGATCTTTTAACACAGTTCCCTAGTCACAGAGTGTAATGAAGTAATGAAGACAGGCATCTGACAAGACAACTTGTACATGAGGCAAATATTCATATACAAAAAGTCAAAGTAATGTGTAATTAGTGTTCTTGTGAACAAAAAAAATGGTACGGAACATTTGTCTTTTAATCTTTAATATATATTCAATGTGGTGTCTAGTGTTATAAGAAAATGATGAAATGTACTTCCGTAGCAATTCTTCGACCTGCATTACACAGACACATTTCATTGTTGTTTGTTGCTGTTTTTTTTTTTTTTTTGGTGCGATACTTTGGATTGAAAAGACTCACACTCACTCACTCACATTTATATCCCTCTTACTTTTTTTTGTTACATACATATATCATGTCGAGTATATGGAAAGGAAAACGATTACAATTATGACTACACGATCGTACTAATATGGACATTACAACAATTCAACAATGCTTATGTACATGCACATATGCGTACATGTGTCTGTGTGTTCGTCGTCATCCTTGCTAGATGAGGTGAGGTGCAGAGTTGAGAGTGTAGACATGTCTATAATGTATAGTAATAATATGATTTCATCGTTCTTTGTAATCGCACACACATAAACTATAGTGTAATAAACTAAAACACTAATGTACAGAGGGTGTGACGCGATGTAAAACTCATTTTGAAATAGCTGTCCTGACTAACTCGGCATAAGTTGGAGTAGTACAATTATGTCCACGTCAAAGTTCAGTCTGTGTAGAGTAGAATCAAAAAAAATTTGATGACTTTGTGACCTTTCGTCATCAAAATATATATATATTTGAAAAAAATCAGCTGACACAATGTTTTCCTCGTGTTTGGTGACCCACCATGACCTAGTGACCAAACTCAAAAAAATATGTTTGATGACAGTTTTGATATTCGGTATTATTATTATTATTTAGTGAAATTCCAAGCTTGAAGTCTGTTGTCAAGTGGGAAGAGTCAAATTTTCTTATTTTAGTGTTGGTGGAATCGTGAAATTTCAACAGCTCCCATATAAACGCATGCTCAAAAAAGTGGTTGTGGCTTTTTTTTCTTCAAAAAATTTACTGTACGTCAAAAACCAAAAATTTTGACTCAAATTGTTTTCCTTTGACAATAACTTTAAACTCTTTGCAAGAAATCCTGATGTCATTTTTATTTTATTTTACATTTTAAATGGCTGTAAATTTGATTTGTCAAAATCCTGAATCTCGAAAAATACCGAGTTTTGGAAACTTTTTTTCTCAGCCGATTTTTTTTAAGGTTAAATATTTTGATGACTAAAGGTTTTAAAGTCATCAAATTGTTTTTGATTCTACTCTACATAGACTGAACTTTGACATGAGCATAATTGTACTATTCCAACTTATGCGAGTTAGTCAGGAAAGCAATTTGAAAAATGAGTTTTATATCGCGCCTAACCCTCAGTATGTGTTGAGGACTTTTCTTCCTGTTTCTTTGCCAACTGTATACGATCATCATCATCATCATCAAAAACGAAAGGAATTCATCAAGAGTCAAGGCATGTTGTAACACATGTAATGCAAGTATGCACAAAAGTCTCGGCCTTTACGTATGTATCTATCTCCAGTCTGCATCTTCTCAACAATAAAAGCTTATGTATATATACGTGCTGTGTTCTGTGTCAAATCTCATCAAAGCCGGTGCGTCAATTTTAGTAAAACTCTAAGGGAGACTTGAAAAGCCAAAGTACATTTGGCTGTTTCATTGTTGTATCTGTATGCACAGATATTTGCGGAATTACAGACAAATGACGACTGTCTACGAGTATGTGTATTTGTGTAAATACTTATGAAAGGGATTAAATATATAGCGTGGGTAGTCTTCAAACTATGCACAATCGCATGTATTTTTTTTTTTTATGAAAAAGTCTTTAAGTTCAGGGAGGGGAATGGAGTAATTTGCACACATGTCATTATATGGTTTTGGCAAATAAGGAGATTCTATGGATTCCTTTTAAGAATTATTATTACTACATTTCTGCCATCGCCTTATTATTTCCACCTTATATATATATGCATTATGTATGTGCTTTTGGTGCTTCCAATTTTGATGAATAATAAGCACGCGCGATAACACCACTATACATTCAATAATTATGGCCATAGTATATCCGTAGAATATGGGATATGTACGGAAATCTACAATCGTGTATTGCTATATTTTGTGCATGGAAAAAGGTTTATTGTTTAAGTTGGTTGACTTCAGAGGACACACATAAAAAGTCTGAGTGATGACGAAAATTCTGACTGTGCAAGTGAGTATTCAACTGGTAAAGCTCCGACTATATTATACACTTATTAGTCCTATTACCTATATGCATGGTAAAAAGCTCATGAACGCGTCAACCCAACTATCGTTCATCGTGTCATATATAAATATTTCAGTGTATTTATGCCGAGGCGGAATGAACGTGCATGCATGCTGGGGATTTGTGATGAAAGTTGAAATATCCGAATTTAATATTTATAGTTAGTTTGCGTGTAGTCATTTCACCGCCGTCAGATTATCACCATCGTCACTGGAGCATTCACCAAAAGTTTATTTTTTTATATTATTTTCCACCTTTAACTGCTTTGTGCTGGCTGAGCGAATGAACGAGAACGAAGGGACTTGATTAGGTGTGTTCCATATTGAGCTTGGTCATTAGTCTTGATATATTAAGTGAATATTACACACACACACAAATTTAAACTGCAACACCAACACCGGATGTTCGAGTATCATTAATTTAATTGTAGAAATTCTTTTTGAAAAGTGTAGCAATTTCCCCATCATTTTGAGTCAAACTCACAGTGTTTGTGGCTATTGACTGTATAGGTATTTTCAGTTTCTATATTTTGACGATGTATTGTCTTTTTCTTTTCTCCTCATGGTGAGCTTTGTTTCAAACATGCCTTCCAATCAGATAACGACTGTGTAAATAGATGAAATATGTCAAATATTTTTAACACAAGTTAAACACATGTTTTGAGTATTTTATCTTTTGGATTTGACAATGAGTGAAATTGATCAACACTCTAAACTACAAAAAAGTATGATGAACCCCAACAAATATTTTTCGCACATTACAATATAAGATTGCAATACAAATACAATAAAACTACCATCT
This sequence comes from Gisinianus flammeolus, assembly GCA_034699125.1. Taxonomy (NCBI): domain Eukaryota; kingdom Metazoa; phylum Arthropoda; class Collembola; order Symphypleona; family Katiannidae; genus Gisinianus; species Gisinianus flammeolus. Next base: position 21,727 of record JAIUND010000712.1, read on the forward strand.
TTATCTGCAGGAATTTTCATTCATATTTACTTTTTGGGGATGAAGAATGAACCAAAGTTCACCACAAAGAACATGATTAATTCAAAATTGAGACTCTAGATAACATATGAGAGGGATAAATAAGATAACATATATACCTGGCTATTAAATTATAGTCTGGTTTGAGTTAGTCTTTTGTACCTTGTCTATGTCAATGGGGATACAGACAGAAAAAAAGTTGGTTGTGTAGGCCAGACGAAAATCTCATGCTATTTGGTGCGTGGCTCTATTTCTTCCTTGAGTAGAATGTATTTTTTTTTTGCTGCCACTTCTTCTACTTTTGTGCTGTTGTTTGTTGTTCGGATACGGAAGACAACTCAAGGACAGAATTGGTGGCACTAAGATGCGACCCCAAATCCTCTTCTTCTTCTCCTTTCTTCTTCTTCCTTCAAAAATTGTCTCAGCGTGACGTACAGTCACAGGTTTTATGTTTCATGAGTCGTGCCTATTTTCGCACACGATTCTCTCTTAGCTAGCGAGCTATCTAGGTACATTTAGCACACACAAAGATATTCACAACTGGGAAGGAAGTAGACAAAGGGAAAAGAGAGAGAGAAAGAGAGAGAGAGGGTGGAAGATCCATTGTAGACGGTAATGAGTATGCATGCACACATCAAGGAGAATATTACAAAGCGATATATAATGTAACCAAATAGAAGAACCGAATGTGTGTGCAATATGGAAACTATATAGAACATTATTCCATCTTTTATTCATTTTTTTATGATTTTATAAAAGACGTTGTTTGAGAAAGGAGAATTACAAAATTGGATTATTTTTATTTTTATCTGACTTGATTTGTATAAATTGTTTTCTCTCTCTCTCTCTTTCTGCCTTTGCGTTACTTTGTTTTATTTGGAGGTGATATTAGACGGGAACGCGCGACATACAAGATATGAAAGAGTCTACATATGAGATAAAAAAAGACAGAGAAGCAATATCAATGCTTCCGCCAGAAATTCATGTAATTCACTATGTGTTTTATTATTGGTAACTGTTACTTACAGCTTAGAGTTGACTCGGAGTCTCCTTCTCTTTCTACCTCTCACTTTGTGTATAAATGTGTGTGAGTGTGTGTGCTTATGTATATATACGATATATATGTATTTTCAAGAAATAAGAGCCAACGAGAAGCAAAAGAAAAAATAGCATGCAAACCGGAACAGTTGGTACACGCTTCCGTGGTTATTTAGGCCAAAAACATTTTTTTTTTGAGAACGTTGCCGAGCTATATATTCCATCTTGCACTGAAACGGACTGTAACTTGAGTGAATTGAATAAAGCAAAGAAAAAGGAACCAAAAAATCCTTATGACTCAGAGCACGTACACAATCTTATAATACACTTTTTGTATACTCATTTCTACATGCCGTCTTCTCAGCCCGTCTCATATACTTACGCTCGTATGTATAAACATATACATATTTATATTATTTCCTCAACAACAATATAATCCGTATCCATAAACAATAAACGGAATGCCTGTGAAGAAACTGAATGGTGAAATATGTACATACAATGTCTCTGAGTACTACAGTCGTCGTCGTCAAAGACTGCATGTGTGTGTGTTTATACAGGGAAGCCGCTAGCGTGTTTGGAATCGGACTACCTGGGCCGCCTATTTTCTCTCTCTCTCTCTTTCTATTTTTTGCATCGATCACTCCATTGAGACTGGATCGATTAACAGCACCTATATGATATCCTGGTACAAAAATAAAATAGGACCCACTTGGTCACTGCGTCTTTCCACTCATATGTTCGCCACAGGCGAACATATATTTCCGGTGCCGTGTAAAGTGGCACTCTATAAAATTCTAATTTTAGTCAGGTTTGATTCTTGATCCTGACTCCGATTAGTGGTCGAAAATATTCTTGCCACACATTCCTTCGAGTCCAAGTATAGACCATAATACACACACGTACATCGTCCTATCGATTCTCTCTCTCTCTCTCTCCAAATTTCCTACAAACATTCTTCCCACGCAAATAATCAAAACATATCCAAAGATCATTCATTCCTGTAGCATTAGGAACAAAGAAAAAAATTCTCTCCACACTTCCACCTTTGTGCTAAATCTCTCAAAACACACACAAGCACACACACTACATAACTTTATATTGTACATACTCATACACATCGTACTGGTATGTGTTTGCGTATTTTGCAAGGAACTTTGCATGCTCCTTATTTTTGTGGCTATGATATATGATCCATTTAAATTTCCTTCCGTCTCTCCCATTCTTTTCTCATATACAAATCCACATTCTTTTCTACTCTCCTTTTCTCGTCTCTCTCCCTTTGTGAATACCATGCATAGTTTTGCAAATTCTAAAAAATTCAATTCCATTTTTCTTACTTTACTTTTTCCTCACCTAAAAAGTCACTCCATGAAATCCTGGAACTCGACTCTCTCTCTCTCTCCATATTAAAGCACTCCTACACAAGAAAAACGAATTTGCATTCTTTTTTTACTTATTTCCAGCTGTGTGTGTGAAATAGTAAAAATATACAATACATGAGCATTCACACCGCACACAACTTGTACAAGTAAAAAAACGAGTTTGTTTATATAGACAAAATGAATAGAACGTATGGAAGTGAGGAATATATAGAGTCTGTTATTAACCTTACTTACAACAATATTAGTATTCAAATGAAAAAACATATAATCTTTCAAAAATTTTCATTTTTCAACTGTCTACTTGTCGTTTTTCTTAATTGAATACTGGTTTTTGCTCATAATTAATCGATAATAATATTGTATATAATCTTTTCATCCACCATCATCTGCACACATATAAGATACCTACAGATACTCCGCTGCACTTTTTTTTTGTCCACTTAAAACACATGTGATGGGATTTTTAAATCATAATGATGATGACATTTGTTTGTTTCTCCTACCGTTCATCTTGTTAAGATTTATTGTAAGGTTTTTTTTACATGTGTATATGTAGGTCATTTGTTGTAATACAGAACCAAGTGGAAGAAATACATAGTAGGGGCAGCAACAACAACAAGTTGTAACTTTTTTTCCCTTCATTGGTTGCAACAAGGAACGACTTGATGACTCAATGCTCCTCGTATGCACATTACACATTAACTACATTTAATTAAGTAGTTGTAATACTGCAGAATGACTTGTAATTCCCCCAAATAAACATAATTTACCTTCCAGTTTACCGTCTACAACCTATCATTACAAATACTCAAATGCTCAAATGCTACCAAAAGTTTCTACCTGTACATATATGTATATATATCTGTATAAGCTCTAGTTGACATAACATGAGATAATTCATCGATTAATCGAGCTAATGTTAGGAGTTTTAACTTAACAGTAATACTGTCAAAGTTTGAGAAGTAAAACTAATAGCAAAGATTCTTTCTATGTACATGCATGTATGTAGTATGTACGTACATGTAAAGTTGGACAATGAGAGTCAATGAAGCTTGTCAGTAAGTCTCTCCTGTCATTTTTTTTGTCATATATATTGTTCAGTTCCAATGGTACACAATGGCAAAGTACGAAGTTTGAGGTTTGTTTGTTGACAAGGAAGAACAAGGACGTAGACGTAGATGAATTCAATAGAAATACACGTATACGCTTGTGTACAAATACAAATAGTAAGAGAGTCCCACATACATGAGGCGAGAGAGAGAGAGAGAAAGAGAGAGAGATGGTTAGGAATAGGAAGTGAATGGGTATGATTTATCATTGGACTGGCCTGATATTATAAGACTTGTCGAGTGTGTATTTTTAGAATTTACAAGTGACTTTGTGTGTGTGCAAGCTTGTATTGTGATGGGTTGATGATGGTGAGGAAGACACAGGTAAATAGAATTGGAAATGAGGATGAGTTGAGAGGAGAGAATCTCTAGTAGGTAGTTGGAATGCCGGTAGCAATGATTAAAGTCTACATTTGAATTGATAGGAAGAGAAACTATTGAGAATGAAGAGATATTTTAGCACACTTTCCTCTATTCTATTTCTGGCTCTCCGGCATCCCACTTTTATCATATTAATAAAACGTCCAAGCTGAGAGAGAATGTACATGTCTACATGCATATACATACACTTAGTTGAGTGTAAAGTAAAGAGTTGGTCGGGGGGAGATGCTAAGTTCTGCTGAATTTTTTAACATCTCTCTCTCTTTCTAGCATACAGTTGAGAATAGGATGGGAATTGAAATTGGAATGGGACGGTTTCTCCGAGTGGCGACGTGTCGTCATAAGTTCTCTCTCTTTCTCGTTGACTGTCTTTTGGTGGAGCACCCAACACCCAACCCACTATACTCTTGACTAAAATGCTAAAATGTACACAGTTCTCCATTCAATCGTTATTTAAAATAAATCACCTACTTCCTTATCGCTTCCGCCTTCGACGACGACAAACGACGAAAGACGATGTCGACAACTACATGTAAAATTCACCAGTATATAGACTCTTCCAATACAGTGGCACATTTTAATGAGAGGTCTTTTTTGGAAAACCGTGTGGCTGCTTGGATATTCATAAATAAATAAATGTACGACATCTGAGAACGGTTTGTCATCATCCCCATGAATCTTTGGAAAACGTCTATTTCGTCTTTCTTAGTATTCGCTTGGATAGTTTTCGTTTCCATTCCTCAACTTGTGATTGACTCCTTTGATTATTTCCATTTAATTCACCTGTCCATTTCAAAATAAAAACCAGTTATTATATCTCGACGAACAAAATGTATACAATAAATATACACAGACACAACTTGTGTGTTGCAAAAAAAAAAAAAAATACAAAAGGTTTCCTTCAATATAAAAGTGTAAATGTATTGAGTAGACAAGGAATAATAAAGTTGAGTGTAGTGTATGTAGGTACGCACCCAGTATTAAGTCAGGATAAGGGAAGGACGTGAAGGCTTATTAAGGAAATAACATTAAAAAGTCCTGTGTTGGGCTTGTATATGGTCAGGTGCGATTCCTATTCCTGTTCTCTCTCTCTCTCTCTCCTATTCTCAGAGTTGAGTTGATCGTACGAGCAAAACCAATTTTCAGATGGATGTGTAGGAAAGCAAGTAGGAGGTTTTGGCAAAGGAAAAGGATTGAGGAAAAATCTTGTGAAAGGATCAGGCCGAGTCATGGATTTGAAATAAAGTGTGTGTGTGTGTGTGTACGTATATAGCTGTTATGTAGATGTGTAAAATGATATGCGAGTTTTGGGGGTATGTACGGTGATGGACGGTGGACGATGAGTAAAGTAATGAGAGAGGAAGGTATAGGTAGGACGAAATTTTTGCAGCGGTTGAGGTAGACAATTTTTTGATGTAAGCTCAATGCAGTTAACTCAATCACTTGCTCATCCATCTTGAGCCATACGTAATGTCTGTAATATGTTACTTTTTGGAGTGTTCAGGTAACTTTTGAAAAACTTGTGAGACCAGTTTTTAAACTTCATCATCATATTTCTGATCATATTACGCAGTTTTCCTTCTTCTCCTTCTTCTTCGTCGTCTTCTTCTTCTACTTCTGCTTTGTCGTCTTGTTGTCTTCTTCCTGATGTAACTTTTACCGCAGTGTCCAAATGGTTTGCACATACAGCTTGTCATGATTAGCCTAGCCTCCTCCAAATCTCGAGTTCTCTCTGTGTTTCCTGTTCAACCACATCTTTTTCGCAAACGTGGGTTGACTTGACGTTTCTCTCTCTCTCTCTCTCTATTTCGTCTTTTCCAAAGTTGCTCGACTGTTGTGTAAAAAAGTAAAATTGTATGTATGAAATCAAATAGCCAGCCATTCCCTCGGACAAGATTCCTCATGCTCACATGCAACTCAAGTCAAAAAAACCAACTCTACTCGAATACTTAATGTATTTTCAGTAGGGAAAATAGATATATAGAGAGAAATACTTGGTCGTGCTTTATTCCCTCCTCTTACCTATGACCTATGATGGCTTCACATGTATTGTATTGACCTCAGAGTCAGGCTCTCTCAGATAGCCATAAAATAATGAATTATCATCTCTCTCTTCTTTCCTTGTCTCAGCGAGAGACAGAGAGACATGCGAGAACATATATGTAGAATTTAATTTACGCATGTCGAGAGTCAAGAGAGAGAGGGAAAGAGGAACCATTTCATACCTCAATTTATATTCTATTGCCTCTCGCAATATACACAAGCTTGTAATGAAAGAGAGAGAGAGAGAGAGAGAGAGAAACTTTGAGCTTCTTCAAGGTTACGAAGTGCTTAAACTCATACTTTGTTCTGATTCACAAATATTCTATATGAATTATCTTTCCAATGAGAAATTAAATGGTTTTTATGGAGAAATGGATGGGTCAACGATCAAAAAATTTACAGTTTATTTCAAACTCATTAAGAAAATGTCTGTCAATCTAGTTTTCAAATCCTTGTAGGAAATACGATAGAACAAGTAGGTATATTTTGTAATTTTTATCGAGTACCTTTGATAATTTGAGAGTTTGAACTTTATTTCGTATATATTGCGGACATAGAAAGAGAACAAGAGGAAGACGAAGAAGGATAAAAGGAATGTGCGAAAGGGGTCTAGGAAATGTGTGTGTGTGGATATAGATTATTTCTCCACGCGAAGGTATTTTGAAAGATTGTGAAAATTCTTGGCTTTGAGTAGTTTTGTTTGGGACCAGACAGTCGTTTAGAAGTTATTCTGTTTGCCAAATCCGATTTTCTTTGAAGTATTCTCCCCCCAATGCTTTACTTTATGTAGTCATTTTCTTCTTCCTCTCTTCCTCTCTCTCTCTCTCCCTGTCTCTCCGACTCTCCACTGCCATGTCACAAGGATTGTGGCTTGTGTCTGTATATATATATGTACATATGTATGTATATACATGTACATATATGTATTTTATCTAGAGGGACTTTGCTCCGAAAATACTGGTTTTTTTGACTTGTGGGTAATACAGTTGATCTCAGAGTCAAGAGTTTAGTAGTAGGAGAGAAAAAAATCTTCACAATAATAATGTGAAAGGCAAAGGCAAATGTAAATGCGAATCATACATACCTATACAGAGTGTGTGAATGTGAATGTGAAGGAAGGAGATACATACATGTGAGTATACATTATATAGGTATATCATCTATACTCTATTGACTTTGGCAACCCCCTTCACTACTCACGCTTACATTCTGCACATTCTACAAGAAAACTACTATCTCTCTCTCTCTCTCACGTATCTTCATACCTGCCTCTATAAATTTTTGTACATCCATCTGCATATTATTTGTCCTAGTCGATAAAACTTGCCGGAAGTTTTTCTTTCCGTCTCTCTCGTGTAAGCAGATGCCGCTGTCGTTACTTCTTCTCTTAGGTTTCTATCAACTACCAAGCAACACTATACAAAAAACGCAACGCACACACACACACACATATATATAACAGAAATGCACACAATGAAAGAGAGGCAGAGACAGAAACATATCGTCGTCGTACTATGTTACGTTACGTTAAATCAATCCAAACAGTGGACTTTGTTCACTGTGATAAAATACTGGTAGTGTCCTATACCTATACCGGCTATACCTACACATGCACAAACAAATACAAGAGAGTGCACACAGGACAGTGAGTACAAAGAGAAGAGTATCGATGGATTTTGTTTTCAACTCAAAGTCTTACGTCTTGTCTCTCAAAGTATTTTAACAATTTCATGGCATGGCACAATTGGAAATGTTTACATTCATGAAATACATGCAACCAAACCAACATACCTATATATCTATACAATACAATACACATTAGCTCATTTAGTTTGGAAATATATAATATAATTATATGTACAGATACATTGGGGGTCGTATGTACTACAGGAAATGTGAACGTCGATATACAAATAAAGTCCATGTTGAAATTTAAAATTGAATGACAGATTATTCTCGACTCTTTGACTATGCAGAGAGAGAACAGGACAGAGTGTACGTGTGTACGGGTAATAATAAACTGAGTTCGAATAGGGAAAAATGGTAGTGAAAGAACCACAAAACTATGTGTTTGAGTAAGCAGAGTCTTTCATAGCTATCTCTCATGTGTGCACTCGTATATATATGTAATATGTATGTGTAAAGTGTATGAATAGTTCAAAGGTCGTTTATCTTGCTTCCTTAATTCTTCGTGACCCTGAAATAAAAAATGAAGAGCCTGACATTTGAAATTTACTGACAGCAGTATATAGTACGGAAGAGTAAAACGGAAAAAGAATATTCTTATTATTATTATTAGCAGTCGAGTAGTTTTAGTTTGGTCCGTTTTTTTCTCACATATACAGCAGAGGATTTGTGTTTACTTTTTATTTGATTGTTCATATTAGAGAATGACAACATGTTTTTTTTTCCTTTCTTACTATTACCACAAACTAAACGTTTCCCTGTACATATCGTCTATATAGGTAGACATGCAAAGGGGAAAAAAATAGTTTGGAGCTCTGGAGGAATTTCATTATTTTATTTCCCGGATACAAAATTTGCAATTTGCAATTTGCTACAACTCAGAGTAATTTATTTTAAATGAGAACTTGTACTTCCGGAATGTTTTTCCCGTATGTACGCTTGCATAAACTTGTAATGAAATGAAGACCAATTTCCAGTGTACGACTGCATGTATAATTAAAATCATTTTTTCCCCTACACAATACGATATACTACACACTTTTACTATGCCGTCGCCGATTTGATGACAATAGTTAAAAGCTCTCATTGTGGTAATAAAAATACCCAAACGGCTTACATCAGTCTATGTGTGTATGTGTGCGACGTCAATTGTCTGCATGTATTTCTCGTACAGACTTGTGACTTACTTAAGAAAGAACATGGGCAAGGCCTATCTATATACCTAATTGTCTACATAGAATTTAAACGTCCACATGTAGATTAGTGTTAAGTGTTAGTCATCGAATTAAGACAGTCAGTGTGTTCTGTGTTGATCAATTGGCCTAGAACTAGAGTTTTTTTTTATATGTATGCAATGGCATGCGTTGAAATTAATGTGTGCTCTTGTGCTGGTGCTATATTACCACAGAGTTTTATACCCGGAAATAATCATCTCGTTGCTAAATTCATATGATGAAATATGAATACATATGCCAGTTTATATACCAAGAATTTTATGTAAAGTTGCCAAATATATATTAAGTTGAATACCAATTATGCACAATCAATATTCGTTTGAAATATCATCATTATTATTATTATTATTATTATGGTGATAAGGTTAAAGTTTTGAAAGTACTAATAGGAATTAAAGTTTGAATTGGAATGTGAAGAAATGAAGATGTTCTCAGTTCTCGCATATAAAATATTCACACACATTCACGAATGACAAAAGAGCTGCTGAAAATTATTGTCTGTTGCCACAGTCTCTCCGCTTTATTATATCAAGTCGAAACAGGAGGAAATGACTACAAATATCAGTATATACTGAAATTTATATACAGTAAATTACTCTGCTGTCGTTATCCGTCATCTCGTATATATAGTTATTGTTATTCTTAGCCCTCTTCTTGGTTTAATACATGTATACATGTAGCAGACGTTGTAGTAATCTAATGCAATGAGCGTACGCATGATGTATCATTTAAAAATGTATGGGTTGAGAATGAGAGAGAGAGAGAGAGAGAAAGATAGAGAGAAAAAGAGAGAGAGCGAGAGGAAAAAAGATTGCTCAAATATTATTATTTCGATGTGGAAGTCTTTTTTTCCTCATTGCATTGGATTGGATTGCATTGTGTTGATGAGGAGATTGAGGATAGGCGTAATCCTTATACATTCCGTTCTGTCATTACAACTATATGACTTAAGTTTTTCTTTTACGTCTGTCCGCCCGTTTGTTTTATTCTTCAGTTCTCCTCATAGTCGTCGTCGTCATTGTTGATGTTGTATTATCAATTTTTTCCTCATCTCTCCTATATATACTTTAAATTTACACACACACATATTTCCATTCTCCATTCTATTTTCTAGTTATTCTCGAGACGGGAAAACTCTCGTTTGGCGTTTGGAGAGTAGACAAAAAAAAAGGATGAATACGCCTTTTTGAATTTGAATTTTTGCAGAAGGGAAACAGCTTGGATGATAAGACATGGGCAAGACAGGTATCATGCATAAGTTGTGGAAAATTAATTGTAAGGTAAATGGAAGCATGGAAGTAGCTTCATCCTGTGGTTTTGGGTGCACTACGAAATGAATAAAGCAGAGAGAGAGAGAGAGAGAGAGAGAGAGAAAAAGACCAAAAGACGTCTTTCGTCTGTCGCTTCAATACATGGATGTACATGTTGATATTTCTTAATGTTTTCTCACTTCTCTTTTCCTGTTGCTTGAGGGCTTGGGGGAGTCTGGAAACCTTGAGATGTACAATTATTTTCGAGGTGTCTTGACTGCGTCTGAACATAATATCACATTCTGCACATACATATACATACACTCACTCACTATGGATGGAAAGGAGCATGTTGATGTTAGGTGATGGATGAATCTGGTTGGTGTATTCGCTGCGCGTAGTCCCATTCTCTCTATATAATGTACGATATATATCCTACTATTCTAATTGAATTACACTATTCTATTCTCAACTACTGACTGTTTGAACCCATGCACACACACACACACACACACACGGACAGAGTGCGGAAATTCTCTTGTAATTATCTATAACGACGTCCTATGTATACTCATTACAGTAGAGTAGTCTGAAAGATAATACACCATAATCTATTGTGAATCTCATGAATTTGTTGAGCCGTCTTTGAGGAAGATGTTCTTATTAAACATACCAAAACAAGCATTCAGGTACTACATAGTACTCTCAGTCAACCAAGTTGACGTATCTACACTCATAAAAATATAAATGTCCCTTAATACACATTGAAATTTACATGTGTATATAGAAAATCAATAAAACGTACAGTAAAATGCAAGAGAGAGAGAGGGAGAGAGCGGTAGACTAAAAAGGGACAATTTTTCATGTTTGTAGGAAGTTGGTATAATTGCTTTTATTTGATGGATAATTATTATACTCGACATATATTTTAAACGATGACAGAGAGTCCTGGTTTTACCTTGTAAGTGATGAAGTGATGAATGTAAGTGAGTGAGTGGATTTGTATGTGTGTGGACTTGAGTTAAACTATACAAAAGAGGTCGGAGTTACTATAGTTACTTCCCGGCTGGAGCTAGAGCATATGGGGAAGCAGCGAAAGGTAAAATCAATGGATACTTCCGGGTCGACTCAGTTCTGCGTAGAAAGGAGAACATGGAGCAGGCATTTTGTAATAATTGATAAACGACGAGGAACAGTTTAGTCAAGAGTAAGACCGTTTTGTTCTTCTATTTCTAGCGCTATTTGGATCAGTACGGGGAGTTTAATTAACTCGATGAGATAGGCGATTTAGTGTACAGATTGTACAGTTTGTGTGTATAGTTGTATAGGTACAGACTACAGTGAAGGGTGACTGAATAAGTTTATTTCTCGGATGTCTGTATAGATATGTAATGTGTATATATTTCTGTATATTTATTCATTTATATATATTTGTATTGTTTGTTGTTTGTTTGTTTGTTTGCATCGCTTAACGGGGATGTGATGCGATGTGATGAAAAGAGAACGGGAGCAATATCGTTACAAGTCAGAAAATGAGGGAAATAAACGATAGGATCGGATTTGAAATAATGAGAATAAAGATAGACAAGGAGCATGCAGTAGTCAGTAGTTGAGAAGGTATTAAGATGGAGAGTGTACAATCGTCATGATGATGAGGTCAGGCCAAGAGGCAATACAAGAAAGAGGAGAGAGAGAGAGAGAGAGAACCAAGGAGAGGATGCGGTAAGATAGTCAGATGGTTCTCTTGAGGATTCCTCCATTTGTGTGTGTGTGTGCATATCGATCGTGATTGAGCACTAAGACTCAACTCTATACACATTTATAGGGTGTCAATTCAAGGGGCATGAACATACACACACATACACACACAGAGGGTAGATCTCTTTGCATTTATGGAGGCAAGAACGGCACAGAGGTGAGATAACGGGAAGACCCGTTGGTTGCCGGAAGTAACCTGAAGAGACTGAAGCCAGACTCCTCTCTCTCTCTCTCTCTCTGAAGACCTGTATATGCTCACGGACTGCTTCTTTTTACAATCATTGTTTAAGACTGTATGTGTAGCGTACGCCCTGTTAACTTTTGCCCCTTAAATTGCACCTCCGCTCTTTTCTCTCATATATTCTTCCTCTCAATCCTTTTATATTCTATATCATATTATTGACTAATTAACAATTGATGTTCATGACATGATGGAGCTATTGAGACTTCTTTTTATTGTCGACCCATGAAAAATCGACAACTTCTCTTCCACTTCAGATTACCCTCAACAATGCTGTTTTTACTGTACTGTATACGATACATTTGTCTGCATATCCTTAGAACGTGTATTCGTGTACAGCTAAAAAAAACGAAACAGCCTTTTGATTTCCATCTTTTTTTTAAGAAAAAAAAGAAAAAAGAATCATATATTGTTGCATGTAATAATACTGGCAATTTAAATACGATTTTGTCTCGTTATCATTTTTTTATCCGTTTTTTTCTTGTTGATCATCAGCTCAAACGACCTATTTATTTATATCGGGACAAGAAAAAATAGTGGTCATTTAATTATATAACAACAGACAAGAAAAAAAAAGAGTTGAAGCACGAAAGGAATCGATATCTATTATTAATTACGATTGTCCCTATCTGAACAAGATTCACAGATTTACTCTATAGGAAAGAAGTGCATAAAAATCCATCACGCAAATATATATATTTACACACAGCAAAGATTTATTTATTACTCGTGTTTATCTATGTACCTCTCGTCTCGAACAACTCAAGCCACGATTACTATTACTATTACTATTACTACACATGGTGTGTGGATATTGGATATGCATATGTCTGTGTACACATACACAACAATTTGACTTTTTGGCTTATAAGTAATATTGAGTAAAGTTGTAGACATTTAGCAAGAGGATAAGTAAGTAAAGGATATACATAGTTTGATATAGGTATGCAGTGTTTATGTACATACAGGGAATGTTATTGTAATACAGTTTTTCTGTACATATGTAAACGTATATAGGTATAGGTAAATCTAGAGAGAGAGACAGAAGGAAAGAAGTGTTCTCGTAGACGATATATTTTATCTGTATGTACAGTAAAATGTATGTAAAGGAGAAGAGAAAGAAGTTGTATAGTGGTGGTGGTGGTGGTAGGGAATGTGAGTAGGAGAGAACTCCTTTGGTTTGGCTGGAAGCACTCGAGCATGATTACTATCACCATCCGGCTTTGAATGCAATTTTTTGCAACGCGGAAAAATGCTCTCTGCCAGTTGTGCTCAAGTAGTCCTTCCGCATGTATCCCGTTGAGTTTTCTCTCTCCTATTCCATGTCGGTTGGTACGTTTGTGTGGATTGCTTGAGTTCTACTCTTCTCTCTCTGTTGGTTCCTTATTGTGATTCGATACTCATCTTCATCTTGACCAGATGATTTGGGATTGCTCTGAGCCTGTGTGGACATCATCCAGATTTTTATTATTCTCTCATCTACTACCACTACTTCAAAGTACAAGTACAGAGTCAGTACACAACGTTCAAATTGATTTAATTACAATTACAATTACAATATAAAGTGACCGTGTCTGTTTGTGTGCGTTTCAAAAGTTTTCAACAACAAAAAATAAGTATCCATTTGATTGTATATTTACAGTGCATCAAATCATATAAAGGGAATAAAATAATACAAAGTGTGTGTTTTGTTTGTGTGTGAACATTCGTTTTCAATTTTTCTCCCAATGGAAAAAGTAACAAATACAAATACCAATACCAATACCAATACAATTACAAAAACAAATAATAATTAGTACCTATACGATATATATTTTTAAAATTGACATAGTCAGTTATTTCATCTCGTCATATATACTGTGATCTTTCATCATTTTTATTTGTTTATTTTCGATTCTCGCTTGGTTGTCGTTAATAACGACTCGTTATCATATTGTCGTGTGACTCCAAAAGTTATTGATTCTTATATTTCGGGATTTTTTCAACAAAAAATTGTGAGCACAACCAAAGTTATTGTGTGTGTGTGTGTGTATGTGTGTGGATACACTTCAAGTTTTTTTTCGATTCTGCATCTAATATCGGATTTTCTCATCATCGTTTTTACCCACAAACTCGTACAAATTTGGATTTTTTGGATCTCTCTCTCAGCATGTGCTGAATTCAGTTGATTAGTTGTGCACAAATTGAAAGTGGGTACACCAAAAAAATAAAAAATAAAAAATATGTAGATTTTATATTTGTGATATTTCCCAACATATATTTACATGAAGAAATACACATACATAAGAAATACGGCAGTACAAACTGTGTAAGAATATCTCGAATGGATTTAGGAAATGACATGTGAATTATGTGTTGTGTTACACATTCATTTTGCGGATAAAATATTTTACTCAATGCATATAGAAATCAACATGTCCAAGTTGACCTGCTCAAGTTTTTTAAACAAAATTCAGTGTGATGAGAGTCAGTAGGTATACATACAGGATATATGTAAATGTAGGAGCCTGTGTGTGCCAATGCAAGAATTTAGAATAGACGACGCGATGAGATGCACATTCACATTCACATGACTACCTCAAACCTGAAGCAAATATCCTTATTATATTACTATGAGAAATGAGGCAAGAAATGTAGGATGAATATATTGCGTAACAACGTAACAACATCATTTAATAAGAACATGAAGGTTTAAAATGAAAGTTTTTCCTGTATCCAACATATACTCTGCCTCTGTGTGTGTGTGTGTGTCTGTCTGTCTGTTTGTGATTGCTCATATAATTCTTCTACAATAATGTTCTGCAATTTTTATTGTTCAACAAAGTAAGAATGGCAATATATGAGGAGGAATGAAGCATAAATATTGCCTAAGGATCTGCACTTTTGAACTCTTACATGTTACACACTCACACTCATATCCCTATGTGTGTGTATACAGATACAGATATTCTTTGCGTAGGAGGATTAAAGATTAAAGAGCACACAGTGTGTTTCAACTTTTCCTACTTCTTTGCGAAAAAATACTGAATTTATACAAATACCTTGTGTTTTCCTGCGTTGTTCGTGTGTTTGTCTATATTTCTATACGTACAAAAACTTCCGTATGTACAAAATTGGTATAATACAATTATTTGCCCGTATATAATATGGTGGAGCCCAAGAAAATATACTATATAGAAGACTCTGTGATACACATTTTAAATATAATGGGGACATGAAATGAAACAAGGAAGAGTTGAAGGACACAGCGATGCGATGCCATGTATTACTATATCTGTATTACTATACAGACAGAAAAAGAGTACAATTTTGTAGGATATGAAGATGAAAAGAGAGAGAGAAAGAGAGAAAGACTCTTCCTGAATTTGGCAGGGATTTTAGGAACTAGTAGTTAGAGAATCGGCGTGGTCGTGGAAATTCTACTTGACTATGTGCTATGTCGTACAAAAATTTAATTTGAGAACTTTATATGAAAACGTGCTCATAAATAGATTTGGAAAAGCCCATGGAAGTCTTCTCCTCTCTTTTTTTTTTATAGAAATGGAAAACTTTTTCTGGCTTCCGGCAGCCCTTTGCCGGAAGTTAGTGTGTATGTCTATGAAGAGAGTTTGTTGGAGTTTGAGTCGCTGTGCATACTTATGAGAGAAAGAGAGTGAGAGAGAGAGAGAGAGAGAGAGTCGTTCAGTTGCTGGAATGGAACAGAATAGCGGAGTAGCAGAAATCGATCGACATAAATTTGATAAAAACTTGAGCGGAAATCCCGTGTTGCGTTTTACATTTTCGACTGTATGATTCTTTAGGAAAGAGAAGGGAAGAGACAGAACGAAAAAGGGAGAAAGAGAAAGACAGAGAGAGAGAGAGAGAGAGAGGAAAAAGTGGTCCCTGATGTGACATACATTATACATATATTAAGGGTTAACATCTATTTTTAATTTGCACAATTTTTAAAGTTAAGGTGGGTGAGAGAGAGAGAGATAGATAGAGAGACAGAACAGAAAAAAATAGACAGACAGGGAGAGAGAGAAAGGAAAAGAAAAACGAAATAAATGTACTTGTTTATTCTTTGATTGCCTTTGGGTAACCGGGTAAAAACTTGATAAAAGATAGAAGGATAGAATAGAATTTCTATTCTGGTATAAAGTATGTAAATGGAGCACATAAGGAAATGTATGAAAAGGAACAAATACAAATATACACTTTTCAAACTATACACAAATCTATATGTTTGTGTGTTTGTGTGGTGTGTACACATTTGTTTTATAAATTTCCATTGGTGTACGGCAGGCTTTCCCATCTCATACGGAGTCATACGTATAGAATATATTAGTGTATGAGAAATCTTTCCATATTATATTGAGGTCAATAAGGTGAACTAATGTACATCAGATGATATCATCAAATGTAAATTAGGTTGAACGCGATTATATTTTTTATTTTTATCTGGAGTCGGCAACAAATAAACTATATATTTACCAAAAAAAACAAATTCATTATTCCTTCAATAAATATTAAATGTATAAAATATAATGTATCAAGTATGAATCATAATAATAATAATAATGGCGATGATGGTATCAGTTTCAAAATATACATATGAATATTTCGTGGGATTCGAGGAGAGCAAGTAGGAAGTATGGACAATGTATTATAGGAAATGATATTTCAAATGTGTATACACGAGTTTGGGTGTTTGTGTTTATGTTTTGGCTTGAGAAGGAAGGGAAAAGGCAAATGGATTATTATACATGTGTGTCTTCATATTTGTGTGTATACATTGTACGTACGTATATACACATGGATTTGAGTAGTTCATGTTCATACACACTGGAGAGTAATATAGAAGAGTCCGTATAACTCTACATGAATTTGTTGAATTCCATAGGATGTGGATCAAAGCTTGGAGAGAGAGAGAGAGAGAGAGAAAGAGAGAGTAGAACGGGGAACCCGGAAGGAAAAAATAGGTGATCAATACACATGGGATGAGCAAACACGCGAAGGCGAAGCATATCATAATAGTCTACTCTAGTACTAGTACTCTACTAATACTCTGTTTAACTGAGAATAAAAGTTTGTATAAGTATGATAATATTTAGGAATTTTGCAGCTGCTCCTCATATTATGCTCTAGTAAGAGTTTTATTTTACTTTTTTTTTTTAAAAAAACGAAGAAGAATCCACACGTATAGAAATTGTCGTATAAAATACAAGTCATTTTTGATTTTTATATGTTTCAAATGGAAATGGAGTTTCTACACAATTTTTTTTATAGAATGATGATATTTTATATGGTTATTTGAAATGTAGACAGGAGCGGAGATGAGAAAGAGAGAGAAAGGGAAAAGTATTTTAAGCAGAGAAGTTTTATTAGGACAGTGCCAGTGAGAAGAGAGAGAGAGAGAGAGAGAGAGAGAAGTGTGTGTGCGGAAGTAGGTTGAAATGAAGGATACATGTATGTAGAGAGTGTAAATGTGTGGAGTGTATAGGTATATGTGTGCGTGCATTGATGTAGTGATTTTGATGATAAAATGTGTAATGGTTTGTCCCTAGGTGATCAGGAGAGGAAGTGGATTCGTGAGTCGACGAGCGGACTTTTCGCCAGAGTTTAGAGAAGAGAGAAAGAGCGAGTCGAAACGGAAAAGCCGGGTAGTGGAGATCCGGAGAAAGGCAGTTCGGATGATGAAAGTTCCTCCGCTGAGCCTTGTTGGGATGGTGAGTGAATATGTATATATATATATATACATATAAAATATATGTACTTGGTGTATTATATATTATACTTTCTCAGGGTTGAGGAACGCATAGTTCAAATGTCCTTTTGAGATAGTCGAGCCGTGATATGTATGTATTTTAATGTTGAATAATGTTTATATTTTTCCAGGAGCGTCTTCCGCTTCCGCTCCCATTTAGCCCAGAGCTTCTGTGGCGATATAACCCCCTGGGCCCTCCTCATTCTGGGCCTCCACAGTCCCCGTCTGCCGTCGCCGCTGCAGCAGCAGCTATGTCCAGAGCTGTCGCAATGCCCTCGCCTCTCGCCACTCAACTGCCTTTTGCCTATGATATCAAACACACAATACCCATCTCCTTAGGTACTGTATATTTTAACTTTTATACACTTCACTAAATCAGAGTCTTTTTCTCTCTTTTTTCGGCCAAGCCAAAAAAAAAAAAGGAAAGAAAAGAAAAAGAAGCCAGAATAAAAAGAAAAAGAAGAAGAAAAAAAAATCCCGCGTCGTCTGTCTCTGTTTTATGACGACATTTTGACTACAACTATCATCCTACCATCTTTTCCCTTCTCATTCTATATAAAGTTTTCTGTTTTTTTTTTATGTTCTTACAGCAAGTGATCCCAGACTATGGAGCCGAGAGGATGTCCTTATATTTCTAAACTGGTGCGAGAGAGAATTTGACCTCCCTGCATTTGACACGGAACGATTCCAAATGAATGGTAAGTCCAGGAAGTTGTCATTGCCACCATAGCTCTTCACACATACCCACACATACATACTGGCAGAAATCTTTCACAAATCTTCACATTAGCTTTTACCTCCTCCAGCTATATCCAACCCGCTCCAGTATATTCTCTGTATGTATTTATGTATCTATGTACTTTGATATCCCTTTTCTCTCTCTCTCTCTCCTCCTTTACCTCTTCCTCTAGCTATCTTGACTTCCGAAAAATCCTCGTGAATCTAGCCAGTCCGGAACTGAAATATGCCATGCTTTTTAATGGCTATTGATTTTTATCTTCCTCTCTCTCTCACACACACATACATACACAAGTCTCTCAATCCCTCAAGTAATTTCTAAACTCCCGTATTTTGTATAGCTTTAGTTTTCTTTGCATTTTTAATTCTCACACACGCTTACTGTGCTTTTTCTTAAAAACAAAAACAAAAACAAAAACAGAACCAGCAAGGAACTAGAAGGATATATGTATTTATATAAACTTGTTTTCCACGCATGCAGAAAATATTATAATTGAAGTGCATTTTGAATTTACTCGGATTGTAAACAAGTAAAATACTTGAGAGTATTAGTTATAGTTTTATGTTGTTTCAGCATGCATCAATAGAATTCAGACGAGCTATGACGCTCACATGTCACGACAAAATTCTATATATTTTCCCATTCAAAATTCAAAAGTTTGTAGGAACTGGAACTTGTTCTCTTGTCCATACATACAGATATAATATAGTTTGTTTTTTTAGTACAAAGTTTAACCTCAGTCGTATATGTTTGATGTTGTTTGGGTAGGTGCATTATCAGAAATTAGAAACTGTATGTAGTGTGTGTAATCAATAAAATAGGCTGAGTGAATCCGTCATTGCCTTTTAGATATCATCATAACAGCTCATATCTGTATCTGTATATTGTACATGCGACGACTACATTTTTTATCGTATGTAATAACGTGAGATATTATATACTGTATATTGATGACAGAAAACATGTATGGGGATTCATATGGAGTATAGTAAAATAATGTTATTATCCCATAATGTTTGAAAAAAAAGAAACGAACACAACATCCTACTTCCTGGATTCTAAGTCAAGTTCAGACCAGGAACAAAAATTTGAGTCGTGTTCCAAATGGATGTGTACACATTCATATATAGATAAGATGTTATTCTTCTTTTTTTTTCAACTCAAAAATTAATGTGCTTGATATTATTGATGAGTTTGAAATTTTCCGTACACGTCATATCATTTCGTAAATATGTGAAGAATGTCAAAAAAAAGTAATTTGGAACAACGTAGGAACTATATTGCCATATTGATCTAGGATTAAACTACGCCATACACGGAAAAGAAATTATAATTGTGAAACTAATATGGGAACATCATATCTGTATAGGGATGATGATGATACATGTGCATGGGCATTTATGTATGCGTGGTGTGTGTCTGTGTGTAATTAATAATACATAGTCACATATATATATATATATATATATATTAAATGCATATATCGATCTGTTTACATTAAATGTCGACAAATATGTAGTTGGAAACACGCGTGGTACCAACGACGACGTTCTTCCTCTATTGACTTGATAAATTTTGTGACAGTGTCATGTGTAATTAAAATGAATGACTACCCGACATATATATATTCTGCATGAATGGTTTGAAAATTGTCAATTATTTTAAATTTTATTTGCCTAAAGATTTAATTTGTGTGTACACAAATCAAATATTGATTCATTCATTTCAGTTAGAATGCATTTTATTTCTCCATACAAAAGTACAGTCATTTTTTTCTTCTTCAAATCTATTTCCTGTTCCTGCTTGCTCCTGGTCTTCATTGGACATTCATTATGTATTTAAATATACAGCGAGTATGAGAGACTCTTGCAATGAATGAGAATGAATGAATGAACAGTGTGTTGCGGAGACATAAAAAAATGGGTACGCATAATGTATAAAACGTATATAGTATGTGTAATAGAGTACTAGCTATGAGAGAGAGAGAGAGAAATGGTAAATCGTGAGTTGGACCAGGAAATAGGCCAAACATTATTTGAATACATGAGATTAGCCATTAAATTGTGTGCATGTACATTTCCATATGTACGAGTATACATACTCTCGCTGGCTCTGCTACTCCTGTTATCTTTCGTAAATTTTTCACAAAGAGTCACATCAACACAGATAATGTAACTCTCCTATGATGTAATTTCAATAGAATGAGACTGTAATCAAGCAGTTGATGGATTTACTTTACTTGATTTTTGCCCTACTCCTGTCGTATATAATCAATAATGAGCTACTCCTGCAATTTGTAAGCAATCTCAAATAATTCGCTATTCAATTCAGTTTGCTACACTACAAAAACTGCATATAGAATAAAATTATAATATGTACAAGCTGGAAGGGGAATATTATTATTATTATGGTTATATAAAAAAAGAGAAGGAGTTCTCATTTTATATTGTGAGTTTGTAACACACACACAGCACAGCACAGCACAACCAGAAGAGAATAGAATTTGGTTGATTTGGCATGCCTTTTACCTATAATAGTCAATATAATAATACAAGTCGTCTGAATGCATACAGTCAAATTGTGTATACACTAATATGTATATGGTACATGCATTATGCATTGTGTTGAAGAATGATATATTCGTAATCTCACTACACATATACACAACCACTAACCATTCACTTCTTTTTCTTGAGCCAAGCTACTACTCACTCACCAACGAACCACCTGAGTTGCTTGGCGAGAAGTAGCTAAATGCTTATTATGATTTACAAAATATGTGCTATGTATATATGCAAGTTATCTTCAAGGAAGTGACGGCTTTTTTTCCCCTCATGCCTTGTTGCATTCGCACAAGGACGACAGATAGATTTTCACATTCACTCCTCTCTCATTCACTATTTCTCATTCCGTTTCCTGGATAGTCTTCAAGCCACTTTATAATATTGTAGTTAGTTAGTAAATGTTGGGTAAAAATTTTTTGTTCCTACTTCTCTCTCTCTCTCTCTCTCCCTCCCTGCGTGTATGTGTGTGTGTGAATGTGTCTGCATAAAAAAACATGTGAATGTGCATGTAGAGATTCGAATACTTTGATATCTGTTCCATGTAATTTCCATATACGTAGACATGTATTTTGAAATGTCTGTCTGATTGTATAAATGAAGTATAAAGTACGTACTTAGACATTAACATACACTCACCAACTTTTTTTTTGTATAAGCAGGTAGTTGGAAAGAAAATCTTTGTACATTCATCATCATACAAGTACATGTGTGTGTGTGTGTAGTTATGTCTTAGAATTCTTACATTGCGTAGGTATATATCAGTCACTACTTTGGGATTTTGCATGAGTCTTCTTTTTTTATGTACATGTGGACTGTAGCGGTTATCCCTTGTCATCTTGAATAAATATAGCTAAATTTGAGTCGCCATCATTCGTTAACCTACTAATTCAATAGCTAGTGTGAAGAGATGTACAGAATAGAATAAAAGCTAACATCACCTAAGTCAGCATTTCCCCCTCTCCCTCTCTATTCTTATTTTTCTTTTCTTTCTTTTTTTTTCATTGTGTAGTTTGCTTAAGGCTCTAGTTGAATGTTGTGCAAGCTGAAAAGAAATTAAAAGAGATGCAAAAAGAGAGACAGAAATAGAGAAGAAGAGAAGGCCATCTGCTACATGATGGCTCCTTATTGTTATTGTTAAGCTCCATCCGTGTCTTTTAATTCAATGCAAATTATAAATGAATTGTATACCACGAGGATGATGATGAGCATTCGTATTTAGATATTTCTTTTAGTAGTCTGTTTTTGTTCTTCTTTATCTTCTGCTTGCACCTCTCTCTCTCTCTCCATACATATATACACATACGAGATCGTACGTTGAGCACATTTGCTCGTACATAATGTATACGCACGGTATAGGTATAACTATACATATAGACACACTCATACACAGTACATTTATTATTAGCAAATCCTCATAGTCATGATGAGTTTTTGTGTGTCAATAGGGAAAATTTCAACATGGTTTATTATTATTCATTCATGTGGAGTATTCCTATTCAAATGCAAGAATTAATCAATAATGTATACTACCAAAATATGGCATAAATTGCTTTAATTTATGGGTAATTATAGATTACAAAAAATCATTAATTTTCAAATGAAATTTGTTTTTTTCCAGGGAAAGCCCTCTGTTTACTGACAAAGGCCGATTTGGAATTACGGACACCATGCTCGGGTGATGTCATACATAATGCGCTTCAGCTCCTTATGACCTCCTTATCGTCAGATTCGCCTTTGACACCTCATACTCCCTCAATGCGAATGCTCCAATATACCCCTCTATTAAACTCACCTAAAGGTGAGTTTTATTTCTTTTCCTTTGGTGTGTATTTTGTACACGCGCTATCCATAGGCAATTTACTTACTTCACCTTGCCCCAGTGCATGTTTTGTTGAAAATTTATTTAAGTATTCTTCTATTACATTATTGTATCATTAGTTGAGATTAATAGACCATGATTGATTCATTATTGCTTTTGTAAAGCTTGTGTTGATTACAATTTGTTCAATTAAATTTTAAATGAAAAGGCCCTTGGTCAATCGCGGACTTGCATTACGCAGCATCTCAACAACAAAATGGAACAACATCCGTTACATTGAGTCCAGCACCTTCTTTAGACGGCCAAGCAGGAAGCCCACCGGAGCACTCCAACTCAAATGGAAATAACCATTTGTCCTCATCATCATCATCAACGGGTTCGGGAGGACATCATTCAGATGATTCCGAATACGATAGTGTTGGTGAAAGTCCAGAACGACGATCACCCGTCAATCAATCTCTCAGTCCACCATCTCCACCACCACCTCAACAAATCCCACTGAGCAGTAGCAGCAACAATAATAATAGTAATACCAACAATAATACTTACAACCCACAAAGTGCAACCCCAAAGTCATTTTCCCATGGATCCAGTAAGATCAGTAGTAATAACAATGAAGGCGGCGAATATAATAATAGTAAGTTTCCATTACATCCATGTGATATTCTACAATAATAATGTCATAACACTGTAATATTATATAGTTTAGGATTTTCTTTTACTAATCATCGATTTATTATTTATAGATGGACGACTACTATGGGACTTCCTTCAACAACTTTTAAATGATCCAGCTCAACGTTATAGTAGTTTTATTGCATGGAAGAATGTAGAGACGGGTATATTCAAAATCGTCGATCCTCCTGGTCTAGCTCGGCTCTGGGGTATTCAGAAAAATCATTTATCCATGAATTACGACAAAATGTCCAGAGCTCTCAGATATTACTACCGTGTGAATATTCTCCGAAAAGTTCAGGGCGAGCGACATTGCTACCAGTAAGTGTAGAAACATTTACTTATCTGGAGTCCACATCTATATAGATATGTAATACGTACTACTATGTATAAATAATATTGTATAATCATCATTCATTATAGATTCCTGAGAAATCCTGGAGAATTAAAAAGTATCAAAAATATCTCTATGTTGCGTCATCAACAAAACTCGCCTATATCATTGACTGTGAAATGTGAGCCGTCTTTTGTAGAACCCGAATCAGGTATAAATTATAATCATATCTACTTAAGATATTCTATCAGTTTCAGTTATTGCAGCTAAAGTTTTTTTTGTTATGTATGTACTTGAGTTTGAGTATAAAGATTTCATTTGTTTGAGGAAGAATGAAATGTTTCTAACTTATTTTTGTTGTTTCTTTTCATAGGTTACGATGATGATATGCCAACAGATTTGAGTATGGACTCGGAGAGGCATAATAAAGAACTGAAAGAAGAGATGGATTAATAATAAGATAAAGTGTTTGTGTGTGTGTATAGTGTGTGTAGAGAAAAATTGATGATTGTAATAAACAACAAGCACGTTATATTACTTTACATGAGCCCCCGCTCTGCTTCAGGTCATGAACAACTGAGCAACTGGTTCTCTTACTGTCAACCCCTCCGCCCTTATGCAACAAAAGGCAAAAAGAGAATTCTTAATTCAAAACAAAAAGATGAAGAAGAAAAAAACATTATGAAGACAAATCTAGTTAGTTGGAATAAAAACTGTAAATACAAAATACATGTATATCATTGTATATATATATATATGAGTGAAACCGGTTAAGAATCGAATATAAAATTGACCGAGTGAGAATACATTCACGGTTGAACCGAGTGAGTGAGATGAACTCAAAGAGTAATACGTGCCATAATGTATACAATCCGTGAAGCTTGTGAATCCTGTGTACTTTTTGACCTGAACCAAACGAATACTACAAGACTAACAGTATATATATATTTATGTATTATATGCAAGTTAGTTGGTAAAAAAACAGAAGATGAAACTGAAATTCTCATCGCAAGGAAGAAGAAACAGAAGATCGAAAAGAAACCAAGGAAATACTATATACTTTACATCATAACGAAAATGACACTCAAGACGCAAAATATAAATGTACATAGTTAAAATACAATTAAATTACGGATTACAAAGAAGAATATAGATACATTATTATATTATATACAATTGAATGAATTAGCCGTACCTTAAAAACATACAACCATATATATATGTATCTATATACTATTATGCAATTAGTTATTATTCAACACTAAAAAAAAACAAGCAGAAATGCATACACACAGCATATAGGAATAAGTAAGTAGTGTGACAAAATATATAACAATCAAGTTTTGTGATCTCTCTCTGTCTCTCGTACTCATTTTTTTGACAGTTTACACAGTCCTCTGCATTTTCTGTCATGTTCTACACCAACCACATTATACACTCTTGTAATATAATAATAATAATAATGACAGAAAAAATGAAACAAAAAACTGTAATGTCCGTACCTTATAAAAACATAGACACACATATACTATACCACACACACACACACACCTACTACCTACCTACCTACACAAGTACACAAATCAAACATTTTGCAAATTGTACATCGACTTTTGAATCCATATTCTTATTATTATTACGAAATTCAAGAGCAGAAACTTGTCAATTAAACTAAATATCTTTATATATATATATTATACGTAGATAAGCAAAGATGAATTGTACATGTATCATATATGCGAGAGAATTTTTTTTGTATGTTTTTGAATGTGATTCAGAGAGTTGAAAAAAATTATGTAACTCAAACTCGCAAAATAATCCATATAAATAATAATATTATGACGGTATAATTTTTTTTGTTTTTTTTAAAAGAACCGTCTGTCTTTTCAGTCTATTGTAGAATTAGTTAATTAGATAGGTAACTAATTATTTTATTGATTGTATGTATATTATACATGATGATTGTATTGTTTGTATTGAAAGAAGAAGATTTCGGTATGAGGTGTTCAAGCTGAAGCACATATAGAAAAGCTAGTTATTACATTAATAGACGTTAGTGCCGAGACAATTTTGTTGCTTACAATTCTCAATCAATTATTCAATCAGTAGTAAAAGGCTTTTTACTATAGTAAAAGCAGAGAAGAAGAACGTTTTATTTTGACTTATTGAAGGGTGTTACACTACAATCTAAAATAGTAATATTTGATATTAATAATTAATAAATAGTATTACATAAATGTACATGATAAACAAACCAGCTCAACTGCTGCAAGTACTACTGCATTAATCATGCTATTATTGTTATTACGGTAGGCTCTATACTCTACATTATATAGTGTGCACGCGAGAGCATTTAAACAGTTTGTTTCATTCATCCGAAAACAATTGAACTAAGGCGTATAAAATCATTCTAGGTTTACACACTGTAGTAGTCTCAAAAATAACTAGCATTAAATAGTAATGATAAACAATCGTAATCAAATTTACCATAGTCAGTTCTACTGTAGAACTTCTACACTATACTACTGCTGTTATTATAGAAAAAGGCAATCACAACAAATAATTTGTAGCACCCTTTTTAGTTGATTCTACATACCCGTATATATACATACACACACATAAGTACTACACATACAAACAAACTTTTAGTCTCTAAAGAAAGCATGCTATTTAACGATGAAAAGTGAGTTGTAATTGCATTCCAACAGTTCCAAATATTTTGATTGATGGATACTGATGACTAAAAACTTTATAATAATAAATATTAAATATATGTATTCATGTGCGAATTTTATGATTATATTTGAATTTTCATATTCAAACAAAGATGATTACTTTATAGTCTATGTATAATATGATAGGTATTTAAAACAAAAACACATACTGTGCTTCGTATTATGAATATTTGTCTAGTAGAATATAGATATATTATATTAATTATATGGAAAACAAATTGTGTAATCTGAGACTTCTTCACAAAGTAAATAAATAATAATAAATTAATTATTCAAGTAGAGATCTATGCTCCAAACTACATATTGAAAAAGCGTGAATGTGTAGAAGAATTTTATGCGAGAGGAATTATTATAATTAATCAAAAACAAAATATATATATAATTAACGATGATTGACGACGTGATAAAATCTTGATTACTGCAATGAAAAATATTATTATTGATACACTTACGTACTTTTATCTCTATATATATTATGATAATATGCATAAAAACTATAGTATTACATATATAACTAAATGAAATAGATTCTATTCAAATGGAGAAAAAACAAAAACTAACGATTAAATCATGTTTAATAAAAAAAAACAATACAAAGAATTAAAAGAAATTATATGAACGTAGTTTCAAGCTGAGTATGACTACTACTTTTTTTCTTTATTATTTCTTAAAAAGAATAAGTTGAAATACTGATTACATATATTTCATATGATGCTTTTGTTTTTCTACAAAGATTATATAAATGCAAGGAACTTTAGAATACAAAATAGTGGTAATATCTATGTATAATAATAATAATGATAATATATATTATTATTTGAGTACATACTGAGGAATAAAATATATCTATATCTGATCTCGCTAGCTCAAGAGCATTTTGATCGATGCTATACCACAAAAAAATAAGAAGACAAATTAAATGAAAAAATGCTTACATCCAAGCTTAAATTCAGCTGCTCAATCGAATTCAGCTGCTTCAGGCTGCTGAGGTTTGGGGCTAAAAAATGTCACATCTTCAGCAATAATACTTGTTGTAGTATGAGAAACTCCATTCTCATCTTTAATGTCCCCATAAGAAATTCTTCCTTGAACTAGCACTCGTTGACCTTTCGTCATGTAGCGATACACTGTATCTCTCAAATATGGTTTGAACACACAGATCCGGTGCCAGTCAGTCTTTTGCATTAAATCACCTATAGTCATTAATTTAAAAAATCTATACAATAATAATACTGCACTTGCACATAAGCGTAATCAAAGTACGTTTACATGTAAAATTTACAATGTAAATTACTAAATTATACAAATACAATAATAGATTGACATTGGTCATACCTGTTTGGTACTGGTAATTTGAGTGTGTTGCAATCGAAAATACAACGACAGGATGTTCCTGCGTACCCCTTTTTTGAGGATCTCCACCAACCCGTCCCAATAAAGTGACTTGATTCATAGCTATTTTGATAATACAAGAATATTCAAATTATTTCGTCAGCATTTATTCCTACATTTTATTTTGTGAATATATATATACAAATTGGTTGCACATATGAAATTCTATAATGACATAGAAGGAAGAATAGCAGAATTAATGCAATTATAAAATTATTCATTAAACATTTACTTTTTTCAAGCCTTTGAGGCGCAGCTTGAGGAGACGTTGAGGCTGATTGTGTTGAGCAAAGACGTTGGGATTGTGAGAGGTACTTTAGGCATCCTAAACTTCTAACCTATGTGTATAGGGGCGAAAAGTCAATATTACATTTTAAATACAAGCTTGATAAATATAAATAATTCATTGTCATTTAATAGTAATAGCTATTCTTACCTTTGCCAAATTCATGTTTTGTAGCTTGAGATAATAATGCTGTATTGTTAACACACGCACTCGCTACAGAATATAAAATCACACAACAGAAGAAAGAAAAAACGAGCAGCTCGATTACGAGCACAAAATTAAAATATCGCCGAAGTTTAAATTTGGGTGACTGTTTGTATCACATGGGGAGAAAATGCCACGTCGAAACTCGCTGGCAAATGCCAAGACATTGGAATACATATGAAATATGTATTTTCTAAGGTTCTAAGGTCTGTAATATTCATCGCATCGTGTTTGCTTCTCTCTTCTATATAGATGATTTTGCCGACTTCCAAAGTCTTGTGTATATTTATCCCATATTGAGTTGAGATATAACGGAGAGAGAGAGGAAAAAGAAAGTCATCTTTATCCGTGTGTTGGTGTGTTGTGTAAATTAAAAAACACAATAAACTTTAATTAAAATGAAGCAAGTATTAATCTTGTTAGGGATCCTAGGTCTGTTTTTTCAGACTGGTCAAACATCTGACCTCAGTTCTCAAGACGAAACTGCCCGGCTTTTAGTGTCAAAACAGCTTCTGAATAAGTTTGTTGTCGAGTCCATGGACGTTGTAATTAAGTACAGTGTTTTTAATGTCGGTACTGTTGCTGCCACTAATGTTCAATTAAAGGATACTACTTTCGGACCAGATTTTGTTGTTGTCGGTGGTCAAGCGGAAGTCAATCTCGGCAGAATTCCCCCAGCAGGAAACGCTTCACATACTCTTGTTGTACGTCCCAATAAATTTGGATACTACAATTTCACAGCCGCTCAAGTTTCATATACTTCTGGAGAAGATTCCAAAGAGGTACATATACATAATAAATACATAATATGTACTCGGAATTGAATTTATATTTTCTATACTTAAGTCACAAATTCATAATTTATTTGAAATTATGTATCGATTAGAATTTGCCCTATTTTATTCAAAGTATTATATTTAGAAGTCTGTTCGCGCATTGAGTACATGCATGTATGTACATAAAATTTATGTCATAAATGCATATTATAAAATATTAATACTCGTGTCTTCATTTATTTTTTGATATTATAGGTTCAACAAGGTTGGTCAAGTGAACCCGGTGAAGGGTACATTGCCCCATTCAGGGAATTCGACAAACGATTTTCTCCACATTTAGTAAGTTGGAAAAATAATGAACATGCAATACACGTAATTTACATAAGTATATCATTATAATTATGTAACTAATGGATATCTTTATTAATTCTTTTTTAGCTCGATTGGGCCGCATTCGCCATCATGTCAGTTCCTCCACTCTTCATTCCATTCATGTTATGGCACTCATCTAAGGCAAAGTACGAAACAGTCTTACTTTCGAAGAAATCAAAATAAGAAGTATATGTTGTTACCACCTCTGATGTTGACCTCAGTAATAAAATGGGATTGAAATTTGATTTTTTAAAATATAGATTTGTACTCTATATTCTTTGAAAAAAACAACAAAAAAAATACACAAACGAATTCTTTGCATTTACCATTTTATTAAAAGTGTTGAATGAATATTATGTGAGAGGAAAGAAAATATATATAAGAAGAGTGATGAGAAGATTGATTGTTGGATTAATTGGATTTGTACATTGTACTGTTTTTCTTTTTTCGTTGTTGTTTCTATATGAATGCCTGCATTTCTACTTATTTAATTTATTAAAAAGAACTACCTATATAAAATTTATAATAAATGCGGTATTTCCTCTTCTTGTTGACAATAGTGTTGATATATACGAAAGTATTTATACGAGTATACAAATCGATTTTATTTTATAGTCTTGAAATTATTACAAGAATAGCGTCATGATTATAAGATAGTAACAGTAATTCAGGAAAAAGAGAAAAAAACGTAATCACACATCGGTTACAATTAAAACATTTTTGGTTTCACAAATATATAGTAGTAGTTTTATGTTATTTAACTTCACATCCGTCCATTTAAAGTTTAGATGTAGTATCATGCAAGTCAACATATCCACCTGAAATGCATAATCATACAGTATTTAGTTAGTTTCTTACATACCACAGTAGTACTAATTGAGTACTTGATCAATATTTTCAAAGATTACCTGTCAAAGATGCGATTCCTGTTTCTTTGACTTTAACTTCAAAGTGGATACGATTACCTTCTTTCCAAGTCTCAATTTGAAGGGTTTCACCAGGGTAAACTGGCTTGGCAAACCGAGTCTAAATAAACACAAGTAAAATATTTAAATGTTCTATGAAATATATGCATATACAATGTGTGTAAAATGAAAACATTACATTTCATTTAAATATGTGTCTCATTGTACCTTGATGGACTTGAAACGTTTTGGATCTCCACCCGCATAATTATTAAGAATCAAGCGGGCAGCGATACCAAATGAGCAAAGGCCATGAAGAATGGGTTTAGAAAACCCACCCATTTGAGCAAAGGTTGGATCAATGTGAAGAGGATTAGAATCACCTGTAAATGGTATTAAGAAAAATTGTATAAGTGGGTATGTATTATTTGACGTTATTTACTTTAAATTTAAATGATCAAATTCTTCACCACAAAGACGATATAAAGCAGCCGTATTCACCGTTGTTGAATACTCGAAAACTGCATCTGGTTTTCGCTTAGGTGGAGAAACAGGTCTGGAAATAGGTTGATCCGTATCCCGTTTTCCTCCAAATTTACCATCACCAACAACAAAAATGGAATATTCCATTGTGTACAAAGGTCCATCATTATCCTCGCCTGTGACTCTAATAATGTACAGGGAGCCCGAGCCTTTGTCTAAAACATCCACCACTTTGGCATTTAGCTGAACTGTGGCTTCCGATGGAAGTGGTCTATGCAATTCAACATATTGTTCTCCATGCAAAATTTTTGCTGGGTCAATATTTAAACTGGGAAGTTGCATGACTGCAAATAATGGAGTGTTTCCGGATAAAACTGGGAATGTGGGTAAAACTTTAAAATTGTCTGCATTCTCGTACAAAAAGCTTAGATAGTTTGAATCTTCTGTGCTCGCACCGACTACATTAAACAGATATTAGCATTTAAATAGGTATATATAGGTACACACACAAATACAGATTGAAGGGATTCATTATGCACGTACATTAATAAATTTTGTCATATTCTAACCTGCGATAGCGTACAAAATGGCATCGTTCACAGAATATTGATATTCTGTAGATGGAAAGACGGCGGTAGCAACATTTTCCCTTGTAATATTATCTTGTGCAAAACCAGGGACGTTTCCTGTTTCCATATTTTCCAAAGCTATGGTAAATTTCCCCAAAGCCTCTTCTATCGCTACTGGTCTGTCACTGCCACGTAAATCGGATATGTCACCAAATTTATCACGAACAGTTTCAATTGTGACATCCTCCTTCAAGTTTGGACGTAAATAGGCACCCTTTGAACGTTCCCAAACATCTAAAAAAATGTAACAAACAATAACTCAGTTGAATATATTCTATCAAGAAAGTTGTAGATTTATATAGCCGTTCTTGGAAAATACACAGTTTACAAGTACACTTAAAATTTTTATATATATTATGAAAACGTACATTTCATGGCGTAGCCAGCAGCAGTTTCAATAATAGCACCATTTTCATCACAAGTTTCATGACACAGCCAGGCGACCACAGGAGCAATCAATTCCGGTTTCAAGGCAGCATGTAGATCTAAATAAAAATAACAAATGAGTTAATTTTTAAAAGTGAATGGGCTGTGTATATGAAGCAATCTATATATAACATGGACAATCCGAGTATATATATAGGTAAGTAAAAAATACAAAACAAAATAAATGGTGAACCTGGTGGAAGAATTCCTTCAGTCAATCTTGAACCAGCTACCGGCACGATGGTATTTGTGTGAATGTTAAGTCGTTTTCCCTCCTTTGACAAAGTTTGAGAGAATCCAATTAAACCCGATTTAGCAGCAGCATAATTTGCTTGACCAAAATTTCCTAAAATCCCAGCTGTAGATGCTGTATTAATAATACGTCCATATTTTTGTTGACGGAAATGATCCCATGCCGCTCTAGTTGTTTTGAATGCTCCTTGTAGATGAACTTGTTGAATTAAATCCCAATCACTCGGAGTCATTTTAGCAAAACTACGGTCTCTCAATATCCCAGCATTATTCACAAGCACATCCACTCGTCCGAACTGATCAATTGCCTGTTTGATTATATTTTCCCCATTTACAACAGAATCATAGTTGGCTACAGCCTTCCCACCTATATACATATAAACAAATATTTATATAAATACATACATATACTTACATATAACCAGTTCGAAATTGCATATCATTATTGTCATGAAATGACGTCTGTGTGCATATGTATGTGGGCATACCTTTGCTACGGATTTCATCGACAACATTATCTGCAGGTCGGGAATTTGTTCCATCCCCATGAGGATTTCCTCCAAGATCATTAACTACGACAGAAGCCCCCCTGTCCGCAAAAAGTAATGCATAAGCCCGACCAAGTCCTCCACCAGCTCCAGTGACAACTACCACACGACCATCAAAACGGAGTAAACGGTTCATTGTAGAAGTGTTACTGCAATTTACCAACAACAATTAAAATTTCAATGTATACGATGAATAATATTCATTGAATATATCAAGTTTGTATATCAGTTGACGTTCTTATATAGTAAGAACTTTTTACCAGCGTAAGTAATAATCTCAAAAATTTAAATATGATTGCATTTAACATGTGCATAATAGTGTGTAGTTTAAATGTAGTAATATGAACTGCTGTCCACTGGACAGTGTCCAGTAAAAAAACAGAATGTATAATAAGCAATTATTTAAGTGTGTATTCACGCAATTCTAGTTTGAATATCAAATAATACTTATTGACAAAAGTATGTAGTTATACTTATTTATGCACAATACCTATAAGTACAGTAGTAAATCCTCCTAACCGTTCTTTTAATTTTAGGCTCAAATACGTCTTATTAAGATGTCATCTTTGTATATATTTTATACTAAAAAAATTGGTATTAACTTACCCGCTACGATCTGGATTGAGTATCTTGTCAAGTTGTTGGAATGAGTTGCCTACCATTATGTAAAGAAAGGAGAATTTCTAAATAATACCCAATATGTAGTATAAGTATACTCTGTTATCACAAAAACGCTGTGAGCTGAACTCGACTACTTTGAGCAAGAGTAATACAGCAGTGGTAATGGGTCTTCTCTCAATCTCACTCACTTGAATGTATAAAATTCTGATAGCATAACTTAACTCTCTATCAAAGCTGAACAACAACTTTTTCTAAAGTGTCCTTGGTTCTATACAACAGTATGAACACCACAGTGTAAAACGATTGCAAAATAAAAATGATACTACTCATTTTTCATATGGGAAAAAACTTGTAAAATTTCACAATTTAGCACGGTAAATACGTCGTCCTCATTCAGGGAACGAAAAGTACCTACTTTACAATTTGTGGATATGCACGCATATCAGGGGCAAAGAGGACAAGAAAGCATATTTTTAAAATCAGTCAAACAAAAGTCAAACCTCGAATAAGTCAAACAGCAAAACATGAATAATTATTATACAATCCATGTCGCGTTACGATTTATCGATTTGCCAGTAATTTATCAATTATCGAAACATGATAACGAATTAATTGTATATGATATACCTACAGTCCGTTTATTTATTCGTGAGACTTTTGTTTTCGGCGAGAACGCGCGTCGAGTCGATGACGCCCTTGATTTTTGGATACGAAAATGAAAATTCA
>JAIUND010000713.1:0-56072 GCA_034699125.1 Gisinianus flammeolus
TGCACTTACCCCATTTCCGGGGTAAGTGCAGCCGGATTAGTTAATTAATTACATCAGTAACTACATTAATTCCACATAAAATCATTGTAGACGGTTAGACATGATTCCTAACGAGTCAGATTACATGATACTCAAAACTAGAAAATTGTAGTTCGCATGGAAAGCTAGTTATTGCATTTTGAACACGAAACGTTGTAAAAAGCGGCTGCACTTACCCCGAGTGACCCTACTAATATATATTGACTAGCTATAGAAAAGGATACCTGTTTAAGTTTTGAAGCATTCTCAAACCCACAATTCCGGTTCACGCCGAGACGCTTTTAGAAAAGGCTCACAAAATACAGATGAGAGTGTCGCGTGATGCTCAAGAGTTTCAGTTTGTAGGTATCGCATGTACTACAAAACTGGGAGGAAATAGATGAGGCGACGGAAAGTGATGAGCTGGAACGGAACGAGTCCATATACAAGACAACGTGTATGAGCATTAGGACAACTATAAGGATGCACTCAAGTCCTTTTTTGCAAAATTACACAAGTGGTCTTCACTTTCCTTCAGATCCATAACGCATCCATCCCCAAATTAAGGTTGTACACATGAAATCTCCTCTATTAAATGTCAGCAACTTCATCTTCCGTTAGGGAACCAAGAGAGACAGTATCAATGAGCTGAATTTTCACAAATTGGAAGGGATCCTCATTATCTGTCTGAAAATCTGTTTGATCAAGTTAATATGAGAATCCTGACATGACTCACTAGACAAGAGAAAGTCCAAAGTCCAAGTAAATCTCAAGACTTTTGACTTTGACTGGAAGTTGAAGTTGAGAATGAAGGAGTGACTGGAAATGGAAGACTAAAAAATAAAAAGCTTCTTGGTTAGCTGGAGGAATTGAGAGTCAATGGAGCCACATAACCAAATGATGATGATGCTGCAATCAAATTTGCTTGATTAGGTCAACTAAACGAGGATTCCACTCGAATTTCCACTCTCCCTTCTCCTTCTTCTTCTTCTTTTCCTTATGTATATACGTTTGGTAAAGCCAAATCCGTATTTGAATTCGAATTCGAATCAGAGTTCCTGTCATGACCCTCATGAATCCAATATCTTGTAATTTATTGACGTAATTTAAGGGAAAGAACTTTTATGAAAGTCATCACTTTCCAATGTCATTTTCATGTGGATCCCATCTTGTCCTTTCCCCACCCAAAAACCAAACCATCAAACTCGAGAGAACAAATCTTAGGAATGCCATCCAGGTTTTCGGAGGGTTTTTCAGCGTTTGGTTGTAGATGACGATCTTTTCTCATCTCCCAATTAAGTGCGGTCATGATATCTCTCTCGGATTTTTATCATCATCTTCACTAAAATTTATCTAACCCTCCGAATTAAATTGGCAGGAATATTATGTAAAAATGGAGGATCAGACAGTTGATGGAACGCCGGAAAGTGGCGGGTTTCCTCTT
Organism: Gisinianus flammeolus; assembly: GCA_034699125.1. NCBI lineage: Eukaryota > Metazoa > Arthropoda > Collembola > Symphypleona > Katiannidae > Gisinianus > Gisinianus flammeolus. The sequence continues at coordinate 1,463 of JAIUND010000713.1, forward strand.
TTTCTTGTACATTGTACAATTTCAGTCCATAAATCCACTTGGCCATGGCCTCATGACGAAAGTGAAACTCCAAAGAGATGGATTTGCATTTCTATCTGTGAGGACGTGGCCAGGAAACTGGAAAACTTGTCAACGTTCGCCTGGGCTATAAATTATACTCCAGTTTGAAAACTTGTAAGATCCCCCCGCATGTTCTCTCACTCTCTCTCTCACTCTCACTCTCTCGCCTTCTCTCTGCACAAAGTCACATTTCTTCCATGTATATTTTAGGGAAACTCAAAACTCTTTCCATGCTCCATATTGACTTGTTCTCGTATATAATCCTCTGTACAAATCCATCATTGAAAGTTCAAAGAGACCGCACTCTTGCCCCGAATTAAATATTGATTAAGATGGTAGAGAAAGGTTGGGTTAAACTGGATAAAGTGTGGGTAAACAAAGTCCCTGGTCACAACATACAGTGGAGTCATCATCTACAATATTCTTGATTGAGGGACTCTGTGAATGTTTTGAGAAAGAGGAAAAGAGAGAAAAAACCGCTTTTCCATTTCAATCCCAAATAGCGGCTCCAGATAGTCAAAACAAATAAATAGAAAGACGTGTTTCAGCTACTTGAAGGCTCACTGGATTTTGTATCCCTTGGTGAAGGATATGCTTTAGATACGGAAAATAGCATGATATGTGGTTGTCATATGATGTGAATGACAGTCTCCACTTCTTTTCTCGAGGACCAGGACCAACCGTCGCCGTCGTCCCCCTCGTTCTTTGACAGAAAATGCAGCAACACAAAATAGAAACATTGTAGGTACATACTTGTTTTCTTCAGAGGACTTTTCTCTCTATGTCTGCATGTGTGTGAGTGTGGTGCTTCCTGTGAATGAATGAATGAACAGAATGTAGACAATATGTGCGAGTGACGATCAGTTGTGATGGACGGAGAGAGAGAGAAAGAGAGTACATGTCTCTGTAGTTTTCCCTCTCTTCCATCCTCCATTACTTCTCCTTCACTGACTCTGGTTCGCCAAAACACACTCACAGTCCAATCTCTATCTACCATGAAACACTGTTTTCAACTTTATCGAAAAAGTACAAAACAAGCAGAAGAGAAACGAGAGAACAACAAAAGGGATTGTCGAGAGGGAGAGAGAGAGGAAGAGAGAGTCCGTCCAACCTAAAATAATAGAAGAGAGAGAGAGAGAAAGAGAACGGAAACTTGGAACTTTCCTCAAAATCATTGAGAATGAGAGTTGTTGGAGCTTGTGGGCCTGGATTTCTGGATTCTGGATGTTGGATTTGTGTGTGTGTGGATCCCAAAGCTGAAGCAGTGCCTGAATGTACATATTGTACATCAGTGTATGGTAGTGCATAGATGGTAGAAGAAGAAATTTGGCTGAGAGCTTACTCAGTCTGGTGTGTGTTTCTGTTTCCTCCCTGCGTACAGTAGTTATCTCCACTTACACCCTTCTCATTGCAGGAATCAGGTTGTTTATTCTGAAAGCTGTACAGATAAAAACAAGGACTTACAGATACGACAGACGCAGACAATAACAAACAAATACAAATGGGACGAGCAATAACAATGACCCGGGCAATGTCAAGGGATTTATAGAAAATCCGGCAGGTCGGTCTCTCGTACACTCTGCACAACTTTATTTACTTGGAAAAGATGAGGTGACCTTAATTTTTCCCCCTTTTCCCCCAAAATCTCCAAACTCAAAACAAAACCTCTCCCCACCTCCACCATCCCACTTCTCCCATTTTTTAAGTCAGACCTCTTTAGATAAGACAAGTGAAATAATTGCAACAATTTATATAAGGATGAGACATAAAAATGAAAATAAATGTTTCAAACACTTTAGATGACAATCAGGATGAGGCTCAGTTTAGGTACTGTCTACTCCATTTGGATATAGTGAAAGGACGGGCCGAGTGTTGAGGAAATGTAAAGATGTAGAGACGACCACTTGTCATTCTCAGTTCTTGCTCTCGAGACTTTCGACGACTGGGTTTACTTGCTCAAATAACTAGGATAAAAGCTCATTTAAATATATGTACTGTTCAGTGTATAATATGAAATGCATGCATGAGTGTGTGGACTAAAAGTGAGCGGACCACAAAAAAACGAGGAGTTTGTTGGATGCGAGAGAGCTTGGTTGAAAGGAACGAGAAGTGAATGATGAAGTGGACATTCATCCCTAGAGCTTATGCAGGACAGGGCGTTCCTCAGTTAGTTAGTTTTTGCATACGTTGAGATAAAGAATTCGAGAAAAATGGTCTGTTGTATGATCGTCAGTGTCAGAGTACCGGTGTTGGAGGGAGTAAGCAAAGCAGAGAGAGACGAAAGACGAAAAACAAAAGAATACACAAGACGTGTAAAATGTTGAGGGTGCGAAGAAGAAAGAGGAAGAGCCAGATTGACTGTGAATTCTTCTGATATCCTCGTGGTAATGTTAGATGTTGATAGTGTGTGTCTCTCTGCGTGTATAAGTGTGTTCTTCTTCTTCCTCTTCTTGTTTGGAGCTGCTGGTTAAGACAAGGAAGAGTCGTGTTGGTGGTGCAAAAGGGTCATGACGACCCAAATAAAAAGATAAAAAATGTTTTCAGTGTCACATTTTCAAGTCGACGGACGGAAAAGTTTTTATGTATTTTCTCGGGGACTGAAGAAAAAAAAATTGGCTTTTAGCAAGCCGACTAAGCATGTGAAGATGAGATGGTTCAGATACTCTAGAAAAGCTGTTACGACTGTTACAGCACACTGCTATCCATATCCATGTAGGTATATCTATCGTATGAACACCCACACACGCCCACACTGTGGTGGATGCCCTGGATATTACATACACATATAGGAGAGACTGAGTGTGTGTGTAAGGGGAGAGGGAGAGAGATGCGGCGTTCAAAATGCTTGGATGAAGGATTTTGACAGGAGCCTATGTTCCTCCTTTATCAAACGAGAAACGAATGCTGATGTTGATGTCCTCACACATATAGATGATGCTCCATAGGATGAACCAACACACAAACCCAACCAGGAAAGACCCTTTTTTCCACACAGAAAACGAAAATATTACATGTTCACTCTTTGAAAAAATAAAAAATATGACGTATAGAAAAGAGAAAAGGTTTTCTCGGGTTCCTCAGTCCCTTCTTCGTCGTCTTCGTCTTGTACCTCCGCTTTCACTTACCCGTTCTCTTTACCCATGTACAACATTCAACTTTGTACACTCTTTTTCTCTTCCAAATATTTTAGTAGGATTCATCTCTCTTTCTCTCTTTTTTCTCATTCTCTCTCTCTCGCTCTCTCGTCCTTTGTTTGTCACAGTCATATTTGTTGGCGTTGGATGCTGGAGCTGATGCTTCATTTTCCTTTTATCTTTTTGTAGTGCTACACATGAACGAACTAAATATATAATACGATATATGATGAGATACAATATAATTTCTTATTTTCCTCCTTGTACAAGACAACTTTGTCTGGGATAATGTGCCTACTAGATTTTGTAATAGAGGGACCGTCATGCTGGCAGTCCTTGTCATTGTAAATACATTGTGGCCGGGATTGGGAATTAATTGAAGAGAACTCTCCTCATCTCGCGCACTATAGAATCGCGATCTATATGCTGCGAGCTGAGGAGCGCCTTCGTAATATGTTACGAACTAGTTAGTCTGTCAGGAACTTCAGAGCTGCACACATATCGTATATATTACACATACAGTTTTCCACCTTTCTTCCCAACTAGTATAATAAAGTCTATTATATATTATTATTAATATACTTAATTGTGATCGTCATCAATACCTACTTCATTCCCACCAGTGCCTAAATTATAAGGACCTTAAGCTTAAGTGTAAAGAGAAAGAGAACAACCGTCACTTTCAGATCACTCTCAATTCAAAACTAAAAGTGGATACTTACAATTAGTATAGATCCAAATCACATTTAATATCATGAACAATTCTCATCCTATACTAAAATACCCCTTACAACATATATAGACACACACAAACACAACCACACTGCATCCTTTGTTTTCCATTTTCTTCTGAGTTTTTATCAGCCTCTATAAAGTTTCACATGTACTTTTTTGTCGTTTTTGTTTCTGCTTCTGTTTTTGGACATTGTACTTTTTACTTTGTTACCTCTGAACTGTATAGAGAAAAACTTTTTCTTCGAGAGTTTTGTTGAAAGCTCTCTATTGTTTATACGGTAAATGACGACAATAATTGTGTTTTGAGGGGGCAAAATGAGGAATGGGATGAGTCTCACTTCTCTCCATTCTCCATTCACTTGTCACTTTTTTTGAACGTGATGTTCAGACATTGTATTTTTTTTCTTTTGTATTTTTTCTCTATTTGTATTTGTGTCACACTTCATTCAACCTCTCAATTCTCATTATGGCATCTCTCTTTCTCTCTCTCTCTCTCTCTCCCGGTCTCAGGATTTCTTTTCTGCAAACCAATAACTTGGACTTGAGGGCGTCACTCTCAATTCCAAATCAATAATTGTGGGACAAAAGACATAGAATGTAATTTCCCAACCAGTCAGTCGACCACCCACTTTCTCACTTTCTCTCAATTCTTTGTTGTTCTCATTTCTCTAAAAGCGTCCAGAACAATACGGGAAACGTCTATATTTTGTTCTTTTCCGTCTTGTCTTGAAGTATACAATCAAAAAGTTGACATCATAGAGAGAGAGAGAGAGAGAGAAAAACTTAAAATAGATTGAGTTTCCTTTTGATAAAGTTTCAAGCCTACTTTTCTAAGAATGGACAATCCATTTGTAGGAACCCTATCAACTTTTTTTGTACATATGCCTGCGGCTAATGTGTCCACGGGACTTTGAGTGAATTAATTAAAGTCTGCTACATACAAACATTTCATATATAGGTCACACACACATTCTATATTTAGAACATTCACACAGCGGATTCTCTATGACAGTTTCCACTGCGTAAAAAATGACGCCGTCAATGATAAGTGCAGATAAAAGGTAGAGATAGAGTGCGTGTGGATGAAACACAGATGAAAAGTACCTTGGAATCAAAAATGTTCAGTGGAAGAGCAATCAGCAACGTGGGCTGCGTGAATTCACTTGCCTCTTTCTTCTCTCTTCTTCTTCTTCTTCTTCTTCGTTTTCGTCTTTTCTGGAGGGAAACTCTCCAAGGACCATACATATTGGCTGATGCCGAAAGTTTATCTTCTAAATGACTTTGTAACCGTTTGAAAAATTCCCCTGTTATGGCTTTCCTCGATGCTTTCTCTCTCTGTCTCGACTGCTTTGCAAATAACTTGACAGTTCCCTATTGTAAATTACCTCTCCGCCCTTTAGCTTTGGCCTCAGCCTAAACTTTTTTGGGCATATTGAGACATTTCTATGTATAGAGATTCTTCTACTCTCTCTCTCTCTCTCTTTCCATCTTCTCACTCTTCATATATGACTGTAGCTAACCAACTGTACTGTATTGTCTTCCATAACTCTTCTTCATTGCCACTTTGTTTTACTCTTCAGATCCTCTCAAACTTATGAATCAAACGAAGACGGAACGAGAAAGAAAGAAAGAAAGAGAAAAAACCAATGAAAGCTTTCAAACTCGGTTCACTGTCCAAATAGGCCAAAGAATGCACTCGGAAAACGGGGGGTTTCCAAAAGATATGACGAGTACTTTGGGCAACTCGTTCCCATTCCAATAGAAAAAAAACAAGATGCATCAAAGATGAGATGCGAGAACAAAAATTGAATGTGATGAATAAGAAAGTTTATGCCATTTTACGTGCGTGATGATAAGAAAGAGGGAAAAGAGTGAAAAATAAATAGCTTTCTTTTTTCCGCCCTTATTTGGGTGACAAATGTACAATTTGTGTTTGAAGATAAAACCTCTGACCTCACAACTTTGGCCTCGAGTAAAATAAAGTTATGGTAAAAGGAGTAGGAAATTGCTGTGGAAAATTGTCCCAATGACATTTGTGTGTGTGTGTGCTACTATTCAAATGAAATTGAAATTGAAATTGTACTGCAAATTAGGAAAGTCTTTGTGGGAATATTATTTTTCCATTACAAGTTGAGCCATTGCCAATAATATTTCACGCAAGTTTTTTTTATACATGGTAGAGCTGGATCCAATTTATATTTTTGAATTTGAAGGTGACGACGACTGCTAGGGAGAGAGAGGGAGAGAGAGAGAAAGAAACTAATGGGAATTGAATTCATACCAAATTTCTAGGTTGTATAGACAAATTTGACTTATTGTTACACATTTGAGGAGCATGTGAGGGGAATGCTAATAGAAACTGTAATTTATTTCTTGCTCGTTTGAACATTCATTGTGTAGAATTCTGTGGGAATAGTACGCAAGGGAAAAATAAGAACCGAGGCCAAAAATAGGAAGCAAAAAATAAAACATGAAGAATTACATTTTGATTCCAAAAATGGGAACGAGAGGGAAAGTGAGAGATAGAGAGATCATTCTTTCACGCTTTCCATAGCCAACTTCTCTAATCCAAATACTCAAGTCCTAAGAAAGAGAAGAAAAATATTTCCTCTCCTTGTCGCCATCATCTCAAGATGAAACCGAAGGAAGGTTCACTTTTACTTTTTATTTCCTTTCAGGGTTTTGCTATTCCTATTCCAAGTTTCAAGTCAAGAGACAGAGAAGAGAATCCCGATGAGAGAGAGAGAAAAAGAGAGAGAGGGAGGATCTATACGTGGAAAACGTATTTTTCTTTCATATGATTAGTAAACACACGCTTACATACAGCCACACACAGACACACACACACACACACCAATTCAAATTCAAGGAAATATCTGTACTCACATTCATCTTTCTGTTGGTGAGGAGATGAATTTTTCATCATGTTATATTTGCACTCAAAAGGTATCAAGGAATTTTTTCGAGGAGGCTTCCAACATTTGCAAAATCCTCCAAGGTTTTCTCACGTATAACGAGATGTAGGTATAAATTCACATGGCTCTCACGAATCTCCTCTAGAAAACTTGGAACACTTCTCTCTCTCTCTCTTTCTCTCTCTCTCTTTCCCATGAGCTACACAAACCCTCAAACCCATAATAATACAACCTACTTTTTAGTTTCAAAAAAACCTAGACTGGTATATTTTAGATTGTAGATTCCGAGAGAGAACTCTTTTGCCTATTGGAAATTGGCCCGTTACCGTTAAACTCCTGATGATTCCCTCCCTCATTCCCTCGTACTCAATAAAAAACATATTTTCCACGTCTATTCACCTCTCCCCCCACACTTCCAACTACCACTTCCCCTCTCTCTCTCTCTCCTCTTCCTCTCCCATTATGAATACTTCGGCCCATCTTAATCTTTTCTTTGTCTTCATTATACTCCGTAATAAAAGTGAAAACGGGGTTCTTTGATATAAATTCGTATACTCTTTGCGGCTCTCTGCATATCCCAAAATAATTGCACATGTCGAGCATAAGCTTAGTTTAGTGGCTATAAATATTCAGGTTTTGTAACGATGATTAGTTTAGCGGTATATGTACAGACACACGTACGCATCTTGTACATATAGTTAGTAGTGAGCTAGGAGCGAGAAAGAGAGAGGTCTCTCATTCTCTCTCTCTTCTCTCTCTCTCTCTCATATCGGCAAAATGTTCTCTCTTTATACAGATATTTGGACTGCCTCAAGTTATTTCCATCATACAAATGCATAGATTACATTTTAAGCTCTCACTCGCTCTCGCCCCATTCAAAAAGCACATGGATAAAGAGGGAAATATGCTCCATATTATTATACACAGTGTGTGTGTACTGTGTTAGACTGTAGAGTTTCCCGTTCAAACTCACACACTCGTTGCATGTGTACGTACACGAGGAGAGACAGAGAGAGAGAGAAGGAAGAGAATTGACTATACATGAGACTTAACTTTCTCCCAACCGTTCCCACTGACTCGATCCCATATTGCTTTTCACTCATTCTCATACCCTCCATATCAATTCACTTGCGTGGAATTCACTAGCTCACATCTTATCAGTCTTTTTCGAGTGAACTGTACAAACGGGGAGCCCATACACATACACACTCCACAGTCCCTTCTTTTTTTCCCAGTGGTATCTGACTTTTTGGAAACTTTTCACTTCTCTTTCTCTCTCTCTCTCTTCCTCTTCAGTGGAATATATTTGCTTTACCACTCACTCAAGCAGTCAAGTGAAAATAGAGTCTGAAATATGCATGTGTGTAGGTTATACTGATATGCGTCACTTACAGCTTGATCTCTCTCACTCTTGTTGGGCTCCCTGTTTCTGTACTGCCTCATTTTCTGTCAAATTCTATAGCAAAAAAACAAGATCAGGAACAGAATATTCTGTTCCGGTTTTATGACTACACATATTTTCCCCAAGCAATGAGTGCATATTATGCACTCAAATATTTAGAGACTAAACTCGGAATGGACGAGTAACAAACAAACAAAATTGTTGAGAGTTTGCAGCTCTGCATTTGATATTTCTGTTAATGATTGTGAAGGAACTCTCAACTGTTTTTTCTCTCACGATCAGAGAGGGAAAGTAAAAAGTTTGGATGCTTTGATGAATGATTTCTTATTGATTGTGTCAATAGCAAATTTATGAGTCGTCAGACGAGAGAACGATAACGAGCATGCTTTGGATTTATGTATCGTACACTCAAGAACAAATTTCTAATGACTTGATGACATTGCTTTCAGTGCATTGCAGATGATGAAAGAGTTCAAATGGGGAAGAAAATCTATACAATACACAAATGTTCCACATAATTTGGGATGCTTAAGTTGTCTGTAATGTGGGAGTTGTTATTTTTTAGAGGCAAAATGTTCTATTCTATATGTAACTATAAAAACTGTAAAATGCGTCTGTATCGTCTTTCTTGAATCTCCTTGAAAACATTGCATTGTACTGCGAAAAAAAAACTTTGTTCAAATACAAAACAATCTGTGCTACTCGGCAATTTGTCCAGGGTTTCTTTTCTTGAGTGAAAATAATTTACTGGGGACGATTCCGTACTACATTTTGCAATTCTCCATCAAAAATCTCTTGGTAGTTTGTACATATGTTCATTTACTCAAAGAAGTTCAATTTAATGAACTACTTTCTTGGTCTGTTGTCGGCGAAGAAAATAACATTGATTTTTCTCTATAACACAAAATGGGGGAAAGGACTGATACTTTCTACGAGAATGTGTGTGTGTTTCCTCTCTTCACCGAAAGAAACTCGGAAGTGAAGAAGAGGGACGGCAACTTTTGTAAAAAGATAGAATCAACGAATTTTCTCAGCTTACGCTTGATAAGAATTTTATAATGATGTTCCTTGGTGTTCACAATCTATAAATATATATACGATATATATATATATATGATATATTTATTTGTACAGGGTTATACTCCTCGCTCCTTACTATCAGTTCCATTTAATGGCCTCAGACTCTGTAATACCTAGATAATATCTATAGAAACTAGGAACGAAATTTTATAACGTATTTCCATGTTACGAACGTCCTACCGATAAGAAATTGAACATTTTAATGATGAGTCGTTCGTCTCCGAGTCTTTTATCATTGTTATTATAGTATTAGGATACATATGAATTTTCTTGTATATTTGTAAAAAAAGTTTCTGATTTGTCAGATTGTCCGTGATAATTCTGACCAGGAATTCTTCGAATTTACAATGGAAAACTACATACGTACTTTTACAAAATTAATTAGATATTTTATGTATGCCATTAGCTATTGAAAACCGCTTGTTCCTATATGAGAAAACTCACAGGAAATTCAGTCTGGAAATCGGTCAATTGTAAGAAAAGATTGATGGTAAAGAAAGCCGACTCCTCCTCACTGCCTTTCCGATATTCATCTATAACCCCAAAACTTTTATTATTTGATATTGCGGCTTCAGACGTTCTTACTTCTTACGTGAGTTCATCGCATATTTAATCTTCTACTGGAGAGTACCTATGTGTAAGTACATAGTTTAGTCTGGCCTCCTCAAACTGATTGGCCGACGTAATGAAAGGAATCATCTGCACCCTTGTTTCAATCCCACTGTACTTGAATTCGTAAGGGAGAAGCAAAGAAAAATAGAAGAAAAGGATGTTCTGTTGGGGGGGAATGGGAATTGAGGAAGTTTGGTCAGGAGAGCGTTCTCTTTTTTTATCTTCCTCTAGTTTGAGTTATCCAGTCACAAATTCCTACGTATCCCCCTTACTCATTTACAATTTCCCAGCTAATTCAATGCCCGTTCCTGTAATCAATTGAGCATTATTTGTTATTTTCCCTTTTTCCACGCTCCATTGTGCTTTTATCGATCAAAAGATTCAACGCTCCAAAAAAAAATACTATCCGTGTACAGACGAATTCTATGGGTTTTCCCCTTGACTTCTTGGTAAAGGCAGTTGCGAACTGCATTTTTGTGCAAAGGGAAAGGAAAAGGAAAACTATGGAGGGATAAAGAGAGAGAGAGAGAGAGTGAGACATGGACTGAATAAATCATTTGCCAAAACAAAATTCTATAGCCCACTAACTAAGGCTGAGATGACCAAACACACACACATCCTTCTTTTCTCTCTCATCAACCATCAAGCCACAAAAATAGAAGAAAACAAAGTCTTTTCAATCAGCTTCTAAAAAGAACTTACTGAGGTGAAATCCAGAGCCTCAAGTCACACTAAAAGACATTTAGCACGAGAAATGATAAAATGCATCCAAAATCTACTCTCATTTGTACCGGTAAATAAAAATTAATATCTGTTCATTGGAACAAAAGGAATTCTGATTTGTAATAGATTCTATAGACAATCAACTCTTGGAATTCAATTAAAAGATTGTAAGAAGCTGACGTAAGATATTTTGTACACAAGTATTTAGCATGCAGAGAACGGAGGTTAACTTAATTCGTAAGAGGAGAGGAGGCTGAAGAGGAGAGAATGAAGAGCTCGCCAATGAGCACAAGACCATGACCAAAGTTCAAAGTCCACTGTTTACAGACTACAGTTTAGTTGGTATAAATTGGATGAGGGAGTGGAAGAAGAGAATTGGTGACGTGGATTATGATTACCTTTGAAGTTCGAAGCTAGCCTTGATAAAAACGGACGACGAAAAGTGGGATCACACACACACACACACACGTTAAATGCTGATTAAATCTCGCCTGGGATCAATAATTCTTCGGAAGAGGGACTCTGCATGACATGAGATGTAATGGATGGTCTTCTAGCTGTTTGTTCCCACATATATACAGAGAGAGAGAGAGAGAGAGAGACAGCCGTCCCGCTTTCCTCAAACCACTCCAATTTTTAGTCTGACATACATACAAACATTCACACACACGACTAGTTTTGTCGTCTGTAAGTCTGCGCCTTTACGCAGACTAAAAAGGTAGTATATCCATAGTGAACATCCTGGACGGCTCACAGCAGTTTACAAATGTCAGATGACTTGCGGTTGACGACTTACACAAAGACACACAGACACACAGACACACACACACACACAAACAAACATCCATAGCGGATTCCACTATGACCGTTAAGCTCTTGTTCTTACAGAAGTGACCTACATGTCTCTCTCCTCTTGTGTATACGGAAGTACGAGCAACCGACCCACCATCATCTTTTCTTTTTCATCTCTCTCTCTCTCTTTCTCGCTTCATTTTGAACATGGGATGGAATTTATAGGAGCATAATAGTCCACATATGTTCACTTATTATCGGAATGTATTTTTGTTTGCTCGGGCAAGAGTATAGAAAAATGGCAAATGGTTGCCATTAAATAATATCTGTAGAGCCTATCTATTGCCTATAAACACATTTATGCCCTGGAAATATTTTGCAAGAACTATAGATACAGATATTTAATATTTTTTATGGAAAGGTTCTTAAAGTGTATAAAGGGAGATGCACTCGATGCGCCTATATATAAAAATATGAACCATACCCAAAATATCAACACAACAAGGGCCTTTGCCTTGTTGTTTGGAAATATTGTAGTTTTGGTATGTATAGGATTCCTCTGTTTGATCATATAAAATCTCTGTGGTGATAGTAGTAGGAAATACAAGTTTCTATTCAGTTGGATGTGGATGAAGTAGGGAAGTTTAGAAGGAGGATGAGAATGGGAGAAAGCATGTGTAACCCACTGGGATCTGGCAGTTTTGAGCTTACGTATAAAGATAATAATTCGCTCCCAGCCGCAGGGAATTTATTGACGATGAATTATGGTTTGCCCGACAATTTCCATGCGAAAAGGCTTGGCGCTCTCCTTCCCCCTTCATGACAATGCAATGACGACAGTCCACCATGTACAATCTCTGTACCATTGAATGGGAATAGGTACATCCAAAAATATCCTTGCAAAAAAACGAGACAACTATGAATAAACAGTCACACACAAACCACGTAAATGTGCAAAATTTTGGCCAGGAAGTTTCTCTCCCATACAAAGTCGTCGATGAAAGAATATTGCCTTGCCAAATTGTTTGGTTTAATTTTAAATATTTTGTTATCGTCAAAATATCGATTTTTTCAACAGTGTTTTTAACCATTTGGGGTTCATTTTATTGAGCTTAACGTACTCGGAAAAGGAAAAGTGTACCGAGGAGAATATAAAGGACTTGAAGAGGTAATCCACGACGACTTTGCCTATTGCGATTCACAAAACTTTGGATTTCATCATTTTTAATGATGAAAATCTCACTTCATTTCCATCCCACTTTGACAAGACAATAAACACACACACACACCAAGTAAAGCAAGTAATAGTAAGCATCTGTATGTACACATACCGTATACACTATTATAGAGTCTCAGGGAGTGTATCCGAAAATATTATAGAGTCCCGGGGACTGTATTGTAATGTCCTTATGTACGCTAACGTATATGACATGGGCGCAGAATTTAGTCTCTGCAGAGGTGCGACTCTATAAAAAGGAGACTCTATAATAGCGTATACGGTAGTCGACTTGAAATGCTCATCATATGGAAGGGAACGGAAAAGATTAGCAGATTTTTTCGCATCCTCATTTTAAGAGTGAGACATATCTTAAGCCGAGTGAAAAGAAAATATTTAAATACTAGGACTTATAAAAATGGGATTTTTGTGTGTGTGTGTGTGTAAATGATAAAGGAGAAAGATCTAAATCTCTGGAGAGAAAAAAATGATAACAAAAGGATTTTAGCATAAAGAACTCTCTGTGGAGACTGTACAGCGTGTGGCTGGAAAAGAGAAAGAGGTTGAGAAAATGAGGGAATAGATAGGTTTCGGAGAGAAAGCTGAAAGAAAATATAATACAAATAGAGATGAAGAGAGACAGAGAGAGAGAGAGAGAGAGAGAATGTGAGAGGGGAGAGAATAAGGAGATAAAAAAGTAGGTATTTACGTATCTGTAGATCGTCGACTGTCGACTGTAGAATAGATAAGTATACATAGAAAAGAACGGCCAGAATTTCTTGTTCATTGCACTGGTTTTCTTTCTTTCTCTCTCTCTCTCTCTCTCTCTCTTCCTTTTCCTTTCTTTGAATGGGACAAATTTTGGCGGAATGGAAATAGGAATTTGTCGCGATGGTTTGCCAGAGTAGAAATGAAGCTCATTGTAGAGCGTCTTGGGAAATGTTCTCTCAGAAGAGTGAGTCTCTAAAAAAGCAATTACCTACATTTCTTTCAGTGGAAATTTAATTCCACGGTCTTAAATCAATGCACACAGATTCTCTTTGTACATGCGAGTCGTCGGAGTCGAGTCGTCCAAACCCTGTACAACCAAAACTGTACAAAATCTCCAAAGCAATGTGCGTGGACGGAGTGAATGCACATACATAAGATATACATAGTGAAGGAGTGAGTGAGTGAGTGAGTCTCTTGAGTTCATGCAGTCTGCCTATATATGTGTACTCAGAGAGTCCTCAATGCTTCCCAATTGCCATCCAGAGCTTGTAAGCATCAGTCTGTCTTCTTCTTGTAAGTAAAGGATGAGGTTGAATGAGATTATCTCCATTTGTACCATTGGATGAGGACTTGGACTTGCTGTATGTGGTTGTTTGTGGGTTTCCCTCTATTTCTTCCTTCACTTTCTCATCCTTAATACATTTTACATTTCTAATGTAAATTGCTCTCTCTCTCTCTTTTTCCTGACTCCATCAACCAGAGAAGCTTAGAGTTTAAATTTGACTTTGGAAAAGAGAGACGACGACGACAATGAGAACGAGACATGAGAGAGTAGTGGAAGGAATTTCAGATAGAACGATAGAACGAATGAAAGCAAGATAGGATTTACGACAACTGGTGGATGAATGTGTGTGTGTGTGTGCGTGTTTTTTAACATAGGCATATAGCGGCAGGCGGATTTTGTTTCAGTCAAAAGAAGAAGGCTCAAACTAGCAGGTAGAAAACTCTCGAGCTCACACACACTTATCCATACACTTTAAGATTGGAAGCTTCATGACCAACTCGAGCACATGATGCTTCATTGAGTATCTCCACACACACACTCATACACATATAGACACACACATACGCATGAGTTTTCACTTTCTCCTCCACAAAAAATTGAACGTACCAATGCACTTTCTTTATCTAGCATTTGTACATGTACAAAGTGAGCGTGTAGTTTTATATTTTGAAATTGCATTGATCTCCATTCATGACTACAGATATATCTGTATAGCTACAGCAAGTTGAACCACCACCAAAAAGAAGAAGATGAGAAATCGTATGGATTAACAAAAGAAGGAAGTAAAAGGCAGAAATACGGATATCGTACAGCAATGTATATATTACACATGTGCTAAACTTACACATTTTAGATGGCACCGTAAAAATTGTACGGTCTAGTCAAGTCATATCCGAATGTTCAGGTACGATATAGTATTCAAGCTGGAAAGGTAGAAATAAAAAAATATATATCAGTAGAGAGAGTAGTAGAGAAAGTCCGTGGAAGGAAGGAGGAAGTAGTCTAATGGTAAATGGTAAAAGGAGAGTGTAAAAATGATTTGGCCGAAGAAGAACAAGAAAAAGAAGACGAAGATGAAGAAGGGGGAAAGGGGGAAGGGAATCGGGAAGAGAGAGAGAAAGTCTTACGAGTGATTTTACAAGATTTCACTGTCCTTCTATATATCATGTCATATCTCCTGATATTAGTCTGGTCAGAGTGATATATTTCCAGGCAGGATATTGGGAGGCTCTCCCTTTTGTTCACGTCTACATACCGACCGATCCACTCTCATACCCCAAAAGCCCAAGCCCACAACCGCTTTTTGATACATGGCAGATTTGCTTAGAGCTTCCACGAAGATTTCTCCAGCTCTCTTTCTCTCTCTCTCTCTCTCTCTCTCTCTCTCTCTCTCTCCTCTCTCCTCTCTCTCTCTCTCCATCCGCCAATGTTACGAATCTTTTTCCTTTTTACTTTTGTTCCTCTCCATATACTTTCCCCTCCGTATTCGCCGTAGCCCATCTTTTTTTTGCTTTCTCTCTTTCTTTTTTCTCTTGCTCTTGCCATACGCACTTCACTTATTCTCCATCTCTCTCTCTCGCTCTCTCGTCCTAAGCCTCCACTGAATGGCTCTTGGAAATTTCAATACTCCAACACAAAACTGAAACATTATACATTTTATATATTGAATATCCTACATTTGGCTTCTTTATGTCTTCCTTGATGTCTCCTTTCCCATACTCAAAACCCCAGAATGGGTCGAAACTATTTACCCATTGAAACTTCAATTCCTGCCTCTCTATCTGTGTGTGTGTTCAGTGTGTTGTAACATGTGAGAAGTTAATATCCGTACTCGAGTATTTTTAGAATAGACTCTGAAGCTGTAGATACGCTTAATAGTTTCCATTCAAAATGATGAAACAACCTGTACTTTTGATTATTCTTCATTATTTCGTGTTTTGGCAATTTGAGACAACTAAAGCTTTTGATAAAAGGGAGCGAGAGCAAATGAGAGAGAGAGAGAGAAAGAGATAGAGAAAATGAATGGGAAAACAAAAGTGGAATTGTTTTTGGTAAGTTTGGATTTGGATGTCCAGACACCAGACACTCCTGACTCGGCTCAGGCTCAAACTACTCGGGTCTCAAAGAGAGAGATAGAGAGGGAGAGAGAGGGAGAGAGGAATGGAAAGAGGAGAGAGCTCGAGTTTTTCCCATCCTCCCCATCACTGTCGATTCCTTTCCTGCCCTTCTCTAACTCCTTGCTAATGTCTACTCCTCTGCACATTTTCTGTACAAGAGCTTGAACAAGGCTACAGAGTTGAGTTCTGGATTCAGAGAGTCTGGATCTGGACAGCTTTTATAGTTTCCTTAATTGGATGTGCAAGTTTGCCCTGCCTCCTCTCTCTTCTTCTATTTCCTCCTTGCTCGTTTAACGGTCTTCACAGTCTGGAGATTGTTCTACACTACAGTTGAAAATGTAGAGTTGAAAGTGGAAGACAGTCGACAGACTTTTATAAGTCCCGCATCTCTCTCTCTCTCTCTCTCTCTCTCTACGTTTCACATTCTAAGTTCTACGTTGTACTGAAATAAATGGAAATTATTTTATTGAGCTTGAATCTCGTACAGATTCCACTACTCTCCGCCGATGCCTCCCTGCTTCAGCCTAACCATCTTTATGCGTAATGAGCTCACGAATAGGTAAATTTAATTCTGCCCAAACTTTCTCTACTCGTTGGATTCGGAATGGCTCAAGGAACGTATTAAAATTTAAATGGTTTGACAAAAATAAAATGAAAGTTCATGTCTCAACCAACACTTGCTCATTACTTCTTCGTTTTGTAGTACTAATGGACAACTTTCCTCGCATAACTTCCGTGGGGTACTCACTGTCACAAACTTCACTTACACACACACACGTGGTGCAAACTTTGAATTGAGAGTTTCCTACTTGTGCCGTTTTCTCCGTGGGGAATATTTTTTAATAGTTATCAATATTTCCTAGAACAGGAATTAGGATAGTCAAAGTCAATGATGACATGAGGAAAAAAGTTATCCGACGTATGTTTCCTCTTCTTTTCCTTCTCCTTTTCTCAAATTTCTAGTTATATTTTAACTAGATATAAAATGGGAGCTATTTGATTGTACAGTCTGCACTCTGCGGGCATGTTCATATGTTCTTAATGCTGGAATCTTAGGAAAATATGATGAATTGTACTCTAAACTAGTTATTTTAGTTGCCGACTGCTCCACTTACTCATGTTCACCAGATCCGATGAGGAGAGAACGAGAGAATTTATACAGAAAATGTAGAGGAGAGAACTAGAAAAATGTGTGGTCGTACATTGAACATCCTCCCTGTCAGTTCTTCTTCTTGGCTTGATTCTATTTCAAATTATTGCAGTTGTCTTCTTCCGCTTGCTCCTTTTTCTTCCTCTCGCTCTTACCCTCTCCAAACTCCGACCAAATACAGAGTTATTCCTTTCATTTCAAACCTACATACATACATGGGCATTGGTTTTCTTATATTCCATTATGTATGTACTGCATTAATTCATCTGTTATGGTTTGCCTCCCAGTCCGCTCTTCTCTGCTGCAGAATCCTTTTCTAGGTGCAGAGTCAAGATTCTATCTAATTCTAAGAGAAAATGAGTAAGAAGGAGTAGAAAGAGGAGAAATAGAATTCAATATCGTGTATTTGTGTGAAGTTACTGTGAACATATCTGTATGCAGACGAAGGAAGGCACAAAATGGCAGAAGTGCACACAGACCGCCTCACTCCATGGAATTTCATTTTGACCCCAACCTGACAAACTTTCCACTATGAGCTTTCATTAGACGAGTGTCGACAATTTACTCTGGAAATTCCATGGGCCTAGCTCAATGTGCATACGTGGATGTGTGTGTGAATGAGTGTGAAGGCCTTTCCTTTTGAATGAGATGAAATTACTTTGGCTCTCATTCTCGTGTCCTTATAATTTCCTCATGTGTGTGGTTCTGTGTGAGTGAGGGAGAAAGGAAGAAAGGGAGAGGAGTGAAAGTTGTTGGGGAGGGGAGGAGGAGAAACTCAAAGATGCGAATGATTTACATGCGGAATGTTTGATGTGTGTCTCACTGTGAATGTGGATGGTTGATGGTGGATGGTGGATATGGCCATTTCCTCGTTTCGGATGCATAATGCATAGGAGGTGGAGTATTCATACGGAAACTAAATACTAAATACCGATGGGGAATGGTTGTAAAGGGTGAGGAGGGTGAGGAGGGTGAGGACAAGAAGAACGTTCGAGTTGTGGGTGCTCATAAGCGTTCGTATTATTGAGCCCATTTGTTTCCATTCCTTTTCCCCTTTCCCTATCTCTTTCTCTCTTTCACTCTTCCTCTCTTTCTCTCCCTATGTACATCCACAGTCCAAAATTAAATTTACATCCATAAATACGAATTACTCGCCACGTTCCAACTCCAAATAGAGCCTGGCATGTATTGTACTTTCTCCTTGTACACCGTTGGCATGCGTATCTTTATATATATATCTATATGTGTGTGTGTGTGTGGAATCATTTGATATCGCATCAGTGCCTTTTCATGGAGACAGTAACGACAACATGAGCGAGCCACCAAACGACCAACTACCAGCTCCCAACAATTCCAACAAGACAAATTTCCTCACTAATAATAATCGTAGTGAGTCGTCGTATGTGTAGGACTCCAACTGAAACTCACATACATATCGAGATGAGCCAATATTTGAAACCATCACCAATTCAAAACTCATAATAACGATTCAAGAGTTCCCTTTATAACTCCTCCTTCTCTAGCTGTTTCCTTCATGGGACCATCTTCAATGGAATAAAATATCTGTATTATTTTTCTGTTCTACTTCTTGGAACGAGGTAGATTTTGTGTGACTGTGAGGGGAAGTCACCGGCCCTGGCACTGACACTGCTGGGTATCATTACACTAGAAGATGTTCTTCCACTTTCCCTCTCCTGGATATTCTCACGTACACGAATTCGAATTCGAGTACGAATTTGCCATGGAATACACGAGTTTCCCCAAATTACTTGCTACGGCTATGACTATGGCTATATGACTAGAACAACTGATAGGATCTGTATTATTATAACCAACTAGTGAAAAGACTAGAGGAGACTAGAATGAGAGAAAGAGAGAGAGAGAGAGAGAGGCAATAGGGCGACATGACATTTTCTCCGTACTCTCCAGTTCCTGGGAACTAAAACTGTTCGCTCAATCCAGACAATTCAAAAACACTGCTCACTCTCCTCTTCTCTTCTTTTCCTACTCTGTCTCCTCTCTCTTTCTACCCCTCAATCATCCAATTTCATGTGGAGCGTCTCTTCCCATTTCAACCTCCCGCCAGTTCACCTCGGGCACTCGTTCAAATTGGCAATCTGCCATTGTCTTATTTCTTATTTCAACTCTCCGCTATATTCTCTATCGTATTTCCCCCTGTATTATCCTTCCTCCAGTCAGGATTCACTAACAGTAGTGCACTCAAGCATAAGCACTTTTCAAGGTGCTGTGAAAAAAAAATCTGAAAACGCACACACACATGGCTTGTAAATTGCGAGGGACTTTTTTTTTCCAATATGTAATCTTCATTCTCTAGTTTCTCTGTACTCACCGCCAGTGCAAACTTATTATAATTTATAAGGCAATGCGCTCTCAAATTCATTTCCCTGAATAATCATATATTCCTACTTTTAAATTCAAAGCTTACCTCTGTCAATCCGCCTTTTTGTACAACTTGAGCGAGAAATGTCAAGTTTTACAAATGGACGCTCTGCTCATTTTTTTGTTTTGCGAAATTCGAATTCGGGAAGTTTATTTTTAGCCTGCAAAATGTGTGTCTAGTTTTTATTAATCCTGCAATGTGGTGTTTCCGTATGTACGTACGTGTGTGTGTGTGTGTGGTAGACTGGGGTGCAGAACGTGTGAGCGTTCAAAGTGAAAATCTATAGAAAACTCGGAAATATATGTCTTCGATTTTTTTATACCAGCTGGAGTTTTCTTTCTCTCCTTCTACAACTTTCACTCATGCCATTTCCAGAGAATTTCCCTTTTTTTATCATTTTATAGATCCACAAGGTTAAATTCTAAAATGTAAATTGTAATCCAAGACTTCAAACATCAAAATTGATTAAACCTCAAAAGATTCCCCATGATTTATGTATTGCAAAAAAGGAACAAAATTCTTCAACCTAGATTTTTGCATTAATTAATTTGTAACAGAACAGAAACGTTCCGTATTTCTTGTGTGACTTGTGAACATAACAAAGGCCAAAACAGGCAAAGATACTGTATGCACGAAAAAAACAAATAAATGGAATTGCTCAAGGCAAAGAGCTGAAGATTACAGAGATACACGGGAACGTTTTTTGAAATATGAATTTCCAGAGTGAATGGAAAGAATTTGACAGGATGTCCTCTGCCGTTTTTTTTTTTTTAGTTTCTCTCTATCTCAAACACACTCTCTGTATAATTTATTATGATTCCCTGGCACTATTTATGCAAGGAATGAAAAAATTCGGTGGAATAAAAAGGATGAATTATATTTGAATTAAATTCGAGGTACTCTCATGCTGAGTGAGTGGCGTGTGTAGTGTTTAGACTGTTTAGAGTGTGTATGTGCATGTGTGTGTGTATGTATACGTCATGATACCGACTTTCACATCGTTTCATATTCAACAGCCTATTTCTATTTCCCTGGATCACATTTCTTTCCTGTGGGTTACTCCATCTCGTAAATTCCTTTACCTCTGCGGGGAATATGAACGAGAGAAAAAAAAATAGAATAAATGCTCTATTTTGTTTGCGAAACAAGGACTCGAGACTTCTTTTCCCCTACCATTACTTTTACATTCTGTATTATTATAATCCAGCTCCGTTCCGAAACAAAATTACCTTGGGTATTTGAGCTTGTCATGGAATATCTGTGTATGAACAAACAAATATTCGTGTGCGAAAATGCAAAAAAAAAGAACTCCGATTCGGATTCCCAACAAACAAATCACAAAAAAATGTATGAAATGTGGAAAAAATATGCATGTACAAGTACAACAAGAAATATTTGAGAGACTTTCTCAGGAAAAGTTTCTCTCCTAAAGCTTAAACACGTCCACATAAAAAAAAGGGATGGTAGAGTAATTTATAACTGTAAACTATATCACGTAAAATGCTTGTGTATCTCATCCAATTAGAATTAACAACGATTCATTCGTGTACGATACTTGTTCACTATAATGACTGTCTAAATCATGTGCATTGAGAGAGGAGACGAGAGGAGTACAAGGACATTTTTCAGGAGAGGATTTTATAGGGAACAGAAAGTGAGACTGAGAGAGGAAATTGAGGAAATGTATTTGGAAGGAGCGAGAGAGAGCAAATAAAAAAAAAGGACGGAGAATAGATGAAGGGAGGTGGATATTTTGTGGACTAATGGAGCCTGAATTACGGGGTCCACGGCATACAATGTGTAAAAAAAGGACGTTTTGGGCTGTCGTTGGAGCAAGTCTAAGGGAATGAAGAGAATGATGATTTGACTGGATTTGTCCGTCTGTCTCCACCGATGGATGGGACTAAATCTGTAGACGTTAGTCGGAGTTAATGTAAATGTGTACCCGACTCACTATGTGTATGTGTACAAAGCAGGGGGCATGTTTTCCCATTTTTTCTACATACACAGACGGATGTTGGGCAAGTGGAAGTGGGTTATTTCCTTACATATAACGATCCAAGGAAATTGAGAAGGACTCGAGTAAAAAACGGTTAGCTTACTCACTAAGGTTAGGGACGTATGGCTAAACTATCATTGACGACGAGAGAAAAAAAAGAGAGAGAGAAGGAGCAGCATTGACTTGCATGTTAAATCTGGGAAAGGAAAGGGAATAATAGGTAGGAAATGCAACTGACAATGTGAGACTGAGACTGCTGAGGGCCAACATCCCATCGAACGAAATCTCGACTTTCTCTCTCTCCCTCTCTTTCTCTCTTTCGGCCCGAGTCTCAATTCCATCTAAGAGTAGCCTATATTTTGCACTAGGCAAGACAAGATATAAATTCAGTCCCTCGTCTCCTTCCTCTCTCTTTTTTCTCTCAATACTCTAATACTGTTTCTCTCCCTCTCTCTTTCTCTATCTCCCCCCTCCTTCTTTTTCTCTTGGATTGGGATTCGAATGTCTTATGTCCCATAAGAAAGCATCATAACTACATATACAAACACAAAAATATATTCCCACATCACCATAGTTTCTCTATACACTTTTTCTCGGCCACATACTCCAGAAAATCAGGCCAGAATATGTATCGAAAAAAAAACTGTGAATTTAGGCAGATTGGAGAGATCGGGGTGAAGTGAGCTTAGCTTAATATTACACTATACTATATTCTACTTGACAGTGGGAACGGCTATCGGGCACACACTCCCACATCCACATCCACATCCACATTCTCACTCTTTGGGAACAAGGAAGAAAAACGGGGGATCTCGTCTGACTCACAGTGTGTGTGTGTGTTTCGTATGTGTGTGTTTATGTAAGTGTGTACTTCCCATTACGGCTATGCATGTAGACAGCTAGACAATTCTCATTCAAGTGAGGAAAGAAATCAAGATGAGAGAGAGAGAGAGAGAGAGAATGAGAAAAAATACGGAGGGAAAAGAGAGAAAGAAAGAAAAACAGAACGAAACCGAATAGAGCGAACAGGATAGAATTTTTCCGAAATCCAAAACCTTATAGCCAGAATTCAATGAAAACACTTTACAACACAAAACGTCTCAGTTTGTAGCACATGAGTTGATCCGGACGACCAGAAAATACAGAAACGGAAAAAAGAGAGAAAACGAGCCTTCACTTCTATTGATTTCTCTTTTTTCGTCTTTCAAATAAGTCTATAGTCTATCCATGCGAATGTGTATGTGGGTGCACATGGGATGAGATATGTACAGTGGCCGTAATACAATATAACTATGACTTCCTAACTTGCACATCTCCCGTTCCTTTTCTTCTTCTTCTTCTTCTACTCTCGCCTTCTTCTTTTGACTAGTCACATTATGTTAGACTCTCGCAGAAAATCCTAACCTACTCGCATATGTACAGTCGAGTGAGCGTGAAAGAGAAGTAGAGAGAGAGAGAGAGATACAGCATGCAGACGTGTAGAGATCTTTACACAACGCCAGTCATAGTTATTCTCCATCTCTTCCCACCGTACATACACACACACACACACTGACTTATAGAACATCCATTTTCATATTCGCTACAGTATTTTTACCCGGAGACAACTCATACCTACACACAATTTCTAGGATAATCTATTTATGTATATTTTTCCCAGACAAAAATCTTGTCCTTTTTTTCCCTCTGCTCTATTCAATTTAATGGAATGCAATGCTAAAAAAATGGAATCCAAGTCAGAGATCGTCAATGGCAAGCTGCACTTCAATAATTTATGTATTTCCTCATGTAGTTATGTAAGTTGAGACATCACTTTTCTGCTTTTCCTCCATGGTCTCGAGTAAATCCTAAGTGACTTTCAAATATTTGCAAATTTTTTCTCCGTTTCCTGACTCAGAGTTAAAAAAAACCCAGGGTTTTTCAAATTTCATACCCAAAACCCACGATAAAACCCAATCACCCATGGGGAATTGTGTTTTTGGGTAGATGGGTTATGTATGTACATAACGTACAAGCTAATCGAGAAAAACCCGAAAACCCAAAAATACAAAAGCCCAACCGAAAATGATACCCAAAAACACAGATAAAACCCATTTGCCCAAATACCCAAAAACCCTGGGTCGACAACTCTGTAATGACTAGATCTTTTTTTTTATTCATTTGCATTGTCATTCAAAGCTCTCCATTGCAAAACAGTTGTTGACGGGAGGGGGAAGGAATGTGAAAACTGGAATAATGGGATAAACAGAGCAGGATAATATTTAATATGATGGTCCGTGTAATTTCGGATTAGATAATGAGGTGGATGGACATGGACATGCTGATTCTAATCACAAAATTGTTTGATTATACAATGACAATTGACAATGCGGGTCTCTTTTGTTTTTTTTTTTGCAGAATGTTCAACTGTGCTAGTAAAATTCATATTGGACCGAAATATGGAGAGAATTGAAGGAAAGGCTGGGAGGAGGACATCGTAATTGTAAACTGTCATTCTCCATAAAGAATTTCCATTTAGGTAACTTGAAGCGTACATTTATTTCCTATTACTCAACTTTAATAACTTTCTTCCCCCTATTCTCGACCTGTCCCTCCTAGTTTTTCTGCTTCTTTTTTTTATTTCCACTCGAGATTCGCACGATTTGCGAACCGAATCTGACGTCTGGAAAGAGATTGGAAAACCAGCACAAAAATATATGATAAGCTCATTCTACCGTTTACACACAACCTCTTCTTTGTATGGTTGTGTGTACGCGTACGCACGTTGTGTCTCTTTGAGTTGGTGTGTGTGAGAGGACGAATGGGGATTTACATACGTCTATGTAGATTTGTAGATTTATAGAATTTTCATTCGAAATACAAATGCTGTCACAGAACAAATCCATCAGTTGAATCAAATTCTAAAGAGCTGTTTTCAACTTGCATAAGCAGCAGATTCATCCATGCAGGTTACCAGTACCACGTTTTTTCACTTTCTTTTCCCTGCTTTCACTCTCGTTTTTTCTCTCTCTCTGTCTCTATCTCTCTCTCTCTTTCATTCTTCATCCTCCCAACCATGCTCGACATTTTGAACTCCCGCATCGACTGAGCATAATGCCTTGTTGATTTTTTTTTCTCTCTCTCTCGCTCTTTCTCTCCCTCTCCTCAACCCAGGAATCTTCCGTGTCAACTGAGGAGACTTCAACAACGCATCCACACCTGTCTGCCGTTTTTCTATACTCCCTTCAATCTATTTTTTCTCGGTGTGTGTGTGGTATTGATTCTTCTTATCTTTCCCATTTCCCACTTTTCCTTATCCTCAACTTTCTTTTCTTTGACTCTCTTCCTGTCGTTTTTTTTGGAGAGGAACAGCAGGAGTTTTATTAATTTCCAGGAAATTCCCTCCTGCTCGTTCTCTTTCTTCTTTGCCAGAAAAGCATTCAAAACACGAGCACACATTTCCATATGTACGTTTCCCCCAAATGACCCCACCTGTTTATGTTTATGCCATGAGTACATAATGTAACAATACAATAATTTCCTCATCTCATTTCTATTCCCAACTTTAGTGAAATTCTCGTTCAGTAAACTCAATCCTTTGAATCTTCACCAAAATCATTGCCAAAAAGCAAATAAATTCAGCTTGAAAACTAAAACCCTTCGAATACAATGACTAAAAGACACCGCAATATTTGGTATCAAAATGATAATTCGTCAGATTTTGATAAAATTTGGTGGAGATGATCTCTCGGGGACATAGAAGATACCTGTAAAATATTAAGCAAATCGATTTACTCGTTTGACCTCCAGAGGTCAAAGTGTAAACCATTCGGGTGATGTGAGATCACGAGTAAAAATGAACCGCAAAATAGCCACAAAATCAGAAAATAAATCTTCATCAAGTTTCCAAAGAGACATTGTCAAAATCTTTAACCGTTTGACCTCCACATGTCACGAAAGTGACGAAAAGGTCAAATGTCAAAGTTATCCAAATTATTTCGCAAAATATCCAAACATACTCAGAATTACATGCTGATCAAACTTTGTTATTCACAGGAATCATATTTATATTTGAATTCCCTGATGGGGAATTCAGATTTAACTTAAATTACATTAAATTGTGTGTAAAACGTATGTACGCTAATGATATGCATTACACGCCCAAACAAATATAATTTAAGTGAACACTTCCTGTGGTACTTATATTGCATTTGAAATATCATTACATAACAAACAATTTGAGTTAAACTGTAGATGTTTAAAAACTGTAAATGTTTAAAATTTACATTAAGGCTATTAATTTTACAGCAACTTTTCAGAAAAATGATTCAGGAAAGCTGTCAGAAGTCTAAATACAAATCAGCATATTCTAAAAATATAGACTTCCACTCCACGGTGATTTTAACATGGCATAAAATGAATGCAAGGCGTAATTTTGTTTGAGGAATTCGTTTGCAAGTTCCTAGAATTTTCTTTTCCGAGAGAAATAAATAAAAGGTGCGCTGACTTGGTATTTGGCCCCCAGTGTTCATATTCATAAGAGTGTTTCGTCTACCAAATTGGAACCTCACCAAAGTTGCTCCTTTTTTGCCTTTCCTCCAACAAAAAAAACCTTTATTACCCGACAAAATTCATCCTAAAATAAATTCTACCTGTGAGTCAATTTCCTATTTGTACGGAGAGCATCTTTGATTATTCATATTCGTGTCTTGGTAGATGATATACAGCCAAGGTTCATTGTTCACATGAGAGCGTGGAATAAGCCAAAGATAGTGTGAGAGTTTGAATGGTGAACGAACGTTAATATATATGGAGTGCATTTCACTGGTGCAATGCTAAGATACATAAAAGAAAGTAACTGAGCCAACATAAATATGCACACACATGTTTATACACATCGTACATCCCGATTGAATAAAGAAACTGGGAATTTAAGCGTAGGTCTTCTAGACTGGTTCTTTCCCCTCATTTCCCATTTCATGCGATTTAACATACAAAATACTGCATTCAGTTGTATAAGGATATATCTACGCATAGAGAGAGAATTCTTCTTCAAAGGTTCAAGTTGAAACCAAGAGGAGACGAAGGAAAATATAGAGCTGTTTAGAAGTATCCGTGAGTGTGTCTACACTACAGTCTACCGCGCCCTTACTTTCACTCTCAACAAACGAGCATAATATGTATGTAAAAAAAAAACATATGCACGTATACTATTCGCTTTGTGTACTATTTGTACTCGGAGAGAGTTTTCATATCAGTTTGCAGTTTCGCTGATTCTCTAATATGTAATCTCTGGGCTTAGAAGGAGACAGAAAAGGATTCGTCTTTATGTGTACACGCGTGTACCTCTCAAAAGAAGTCTCATATCAATTTCTTGAAAAAGCCTTCCAGCTCTCTCATAATGTTACTTTAATTAGAAATCCTTCTCGCTCTCCCTCGCTCTCTCTTCCTCTCTCTTCAGGTAGGCGTTGAGAGAAAACGTGCACAATATTGAATCCGCTCTTCGTGTTTCACTCCGCACACACACACACACATCAACAAACACTTTCTGTCTAAAAAACACACTTTTTACACATCAACATCCTCGTAATGTTGTGTTTTTTGTCGTGCCTGGAAATGTATGGATTTTATTCAATTCTCTCTATAACTTGCTGTAACTTGGAGCGTTTAGTAGTTAAATCAGATTTCAGCTATTTATTTTTCGGCAGTTTCCTCACATTACTTCTCTCTCTTTCTTTCTCTAGTTCACAAGGTACAAATAAGATTGGAGTTTGTGGTACAATTACGATAGAATGTCATAAAATCCTGGACTTCGACATTAAATTCTAAGTATTTCTCCATGATCCATCTTCCTCACTAAGTTCCGATTTCCTCCTCTATTTACACACTAAACCCTGAGCAATGGATCATTTTTATGACTGTGTAAGCTCACCATTTACTATTTACTACCCCAATTCTTAGTACTGAAGCTAAGTACGCAAGAAAATACGGACTTTTCATTTTATTTTACTATAAAATTTTCCCGTTCCATCAAAATATTGTTCATGCCAAGGTTTTTTCACTGTTCCATTTCCTACGTTGGAGATGTTCTTGTATTTTATTAATTGGAGAGTTTACAGCCAAACCCCATTTTCTTGTCTTTAAGGTTTTTTTTAGTTTTTTCCCAAAGCCTTTTATCAGCTTTTATGCTTTATTAGAAAATGATACTTTTCATGCTCGAGATGTTTGATCTTTATTTACTTTGGTTGTGTATACAATGGAATTTCGCTACTTAAATTCTCTGACTTTGTTTCATTTTGTAAACTCAAATCGGAAAATCCATTCCCAATTCAAATGCTCAAATATTTGAACCTGTAAACTTGAATCAAATTGTGGATGTACCGTGCTATGGGGGAATTCCGAACGCCGCGGGGTAATTCCGAACACCTTAAAATGCCTGTAGCACATTCAAATTTGCAAATATTATATTTTGTGTTGGCTATATGAAAACTACATTAAATTTGCTATCAAATATGCTTTGTTTCCGAAAAATATGCGCCAGTATGTTTCCACAGGAGGACGTTTAAAAAAATCAAAAAAGTGCTACAATTAGCTCTTAAAACGTTTTTGTGGCAACAATTTTTTTTAAATTTTATTTTTTTTACACTTTATTTTGTTTGTACTATTGATATCTTAAGTATCCTCACGATTGCTCGAAGTTTAATTTCACAAAATTTTTCCCCACGCTATTTCCCATAAGCGTTCGGAATTACCCCATTGGTGTTCAGATTTACCCCGTCCTAATTGCCACTAAATATTTAGAGAACGGTAATAGTTTTAAACGTTTTGCAAAGATTAGCTTATGGAGGAAGTATTGCACAATCGCTGCACAAAATTTCAGTTCAAAATGTGAAACCATCACAAAGTTCCATGCATTTCCGTTTTGAATTTTTCGAAAAATGTTCGGAATTCCCCCAAAGCACGGTACGATAGAAAAAAATTCTGCATACTGAGAAAGGACATTTCCATATTCCTTTTCCTTGCGAAAACAAGATTTGGGATTTTAAATTGAAATCTTTTGTAAATATTGTAGAATGCAAATTGAGGTTGATACATTATGGAAATAAATTTAACGAATTTTTCAACAATCCAAAAGGCTAGTGAATTGACTCGACCATTAAGGGAATTAATTATTTTACGCATTCACAAAAGTAACTGTGAATATTTTATTAGTGTTGGTTGTTGTCGTTGTCATTGTTATTAATAGGTGTATTTGAAAATGTAGAATGTACAGTGGGAGCGAAATGAAAAGTGTCCAGTTCCAAACTGCGTTACACACCGGAGGAAGAGTTTCAATGTTGATAGTTGATAGTTTTTGTTAAGAGCATATGGAGATTCGTAAGTGAAAAATACTTACATGGAATTTTGGAAGTAACAAAGTGAAAAGGATAAAGGAACTCGACTCGGTTTTGGTAGAAAAGTAGTTGGAGTTTTTGCTCATAAATAGTCCTATTAAGGAAACATGTCCCGCCAGCTCTAATTTACAATTTAGGCTACTAAATTATCAATATCAATGGTATTCCCATTCCGCCTGTTGAAATAGAGGCAATCAAGCATTGTATCTCACATATACACATAAATACATAGACAAACACACACACACACACATACATACCAAGTGTTTTCTAAATTGTTACTTTCACAGCTTGCCTGTAGAGTTGAGAACAGCGTATGTACATTATTACAATCTTGTGTCGGATATTTATGGTGTTCAATGTGTGCTGTGTGTGATTCGTAAATGTGTATTTGCTTTTGTATTCCATTTTTATGTGTGTACGTACACACACACACACACAGACTTTCACTTTCCCTAAAACTCCATGTCTCCCCAGCAAAACTATGTAACTTTGCCAATTTATGTGTGGAGGGCAATTATTTTTGCATTAAGACACTTGGTATGGAAAGAGTTGGACGGTTATAATGTACCTTTCACTTCATCTGTGTATTCACGATTTATCTGTACAGAGAGAGAGGGAGAGAGAGAGAGATAGGGATAAGGTTTTGGGTTACTGCCGGCTGTCATGCTGCTTCCTCTCTTTTTGGTTGTACTTACGTACAATTGACAATACATTTTATCACCCATTGTCATCAATAACATTTAATGGGAGTAAACAGTTAATGTTCATTTGCTGGCCGAGCAAATGATTTCATTATTATATTCATCAAATCAAGTCAATGTGTTGTGAATTGTGTGACTTATGACTTTGTTCACACGATATTGTGAGGGTAAGTACATGGGAAACGTTCACACACTCTCGGAGAGCGTCCAACAAATTAAAAGGCATTTTCTTGGCAGATTTATCTGCATGTAATTTCTGTGGCTGTGTGGATATTATTCAACCGTCTTTGTGAATTATCAGGATGAAACTCAACCGAATGCACAACAACACAGTAAACTACATCTGTGACTAAATTCTTCATATTTTGTACGTATGCAATGCACGATGATGAGACACGAGAATAAAACAAAGAAACTTTCCTACACTGCTGTTTTTCTTCTTAGGATTGATCATACGGAAATTGAAAAGTTTTTTCTCATGTGTTATTTCACAAAACAAAACAAGCAAGATATGGAAATCTAATTTAAAATGTAAAATTCCCCAATTTCCCGTCACCATGGTTTCTCGTCCCCATGGTAAACTTTCCTTTCCTTCATTTCCTTTTATCTCCGTCATGAGCTTTTAACTTGTAACTTCACGGAATTTCAATATAAAATCTAAGACAAGTCTTCAGATTTCATTTCATGTTTAGATAAACAAACGGAGATTGTTTAAAAGTCATTCACACAACTTTTCACAAACAATTGCCTGTAGAAAATCCGTCACAACTAAAAAAATCCTTCTCAAAACATTTATTGACTACAAACAAAAAATACATGGTTTGGTAAACAAATTTAACAACTTTTGACGGGCGGAACAACTGCGTTTATTACCTGGAGTGTCGGAAGTGGTTGACAGTTTGGGAGCAGGAAATAGGAAAACAACTTAATAATAAAATTTTGTGAAACCTCGAAAAAAAAACTCTAGAATATACAACACATCAGCAGAGAAAAACGTCATGTGAATGTGTACTTACAATGACTCCAGTGTGTTTCCAGTTATTACTCAGTTCAAAACTTTTTTTGTACGCTCTCTTTCTCTCTCTCTCTCTCTCTCTCTCCAGCTTCTTTTATCCAGAAGGTTTTTTTTTTTCAATTAAATTCAAGCATGTACATACGCCACAGGATACCAAAATAGGAAGAAGAAAAAATTGGGTGAAGTACATATTTGAGTAAACATAGTGACGATGACAGTTACGTAACCACGAGATGGTTTGTAGTTTGTGTACTTGTACCTATACTTCACCAACACATATACAAGTCCCACAGTAACTAAATTCCGCAAGAAGTCGTACAATCCACAGAACGTGAGTTGAATTGAATTGAAGAGAGAGAGAAAGAGAGAGAATGTTGAAATGTCAACTCAACCTGGTTACACCGAGAAAAAACATAATATTTTGAATGACTGACAAAACACAGAGAGAGAGAGAGAGAGAGAGAGAGAGAGAGAGAAAGGACGTAAAAGGATAGTGAAATTACACAGCTGAGAATATAAGGGAAACAAGCAAACCCCTGTCTGTGCGTGTGTGTGTGTCTTTCTCTCTTTCTATATATATACATTTTTAAGTTTTACAGGACGTGGAAAGAGAAAAGAAACTATCTTTTGGTATAAGCGACGCTTGGTTAGAGATTTCCCTTTTTTCCATCACGGGGAAAAAAATCAAGTGGAGAAGAAAAAAAAGAAATGGTTATTTCAAGAAATGTGACAATATCTTGCTTTATACAGAATTGTTTTCGTTTCATTTTGTCAACTCTCTGAGCAAACACAAGACGGATTGAGGAGGGAAAAAGCGAAGAGAGTATGTATATCGAATGTAGGGTAAAGTCGTTGTAGTCAAGCGTCTGTGTGTATATTTGTATGTACTTACATGTATTGACGTATGAAAGAGAAAAGGACAGAAAACAACAGAGACAAGACGATCGAGCGTGTGGAGCTCAAATTCAGCCGAGTCTGTCTTCATCTGCCTCTAAGTGAATGGATATCGTCTGTGAATTTTATGTTATTCTTATTCCGACCTATCTGTCTCTACATCAACTGGGGCTAGTCAACTTTTATGGAGAAAAACTCACATCAGACAAAGAGAAAAAAGAATTACACAACTCCATTTCATGGGATGGTTGGATGGTTGGATGTCCTCCGTGTCTTCTGTGGAATCTTTTCTAGGAAAATCCACGCACTAAACATCCTCAATCCTATATGTACACATATATATATATATCCCATGGAATATTTCTTTTAATAATACCAAGACCAAGATTTTCTCATCCACATGTCATCATCCCTTTTTATTCAAAAAAAAAAAAAACTAAACAAAAACTGCGAAAAAAATAACAAATATTTCAGGGAATTCTTAAGCCTCGTCACATTCCTCATCATAAAATGAGTAAATTTACAACGTCAAAAAATGGACGGTCATGTAAGGTAAATTGTTGTGGGTTTTTTTCTTTACAGTTATTTCCCCAATGTATTGCGTACACGCTCTCGTAAAATGTTTGGAGACTAACACGGAAGTATATGGTATGTCAAAACAGGGGAGTCTCCTGACTCCCCTGACATTGCAAAATAAAATACAAACATTCCGTACCATCAACCTTTTTTTTAAAGCCTCACACACATTTGACACACACACTTTTCTCAATTGTATTAAAAATTACATACAATTAGAATTAAATAAAAATCCTTGGTCCGTTTTGTGAGAGACAAATGATTTTTTTGGAATTAAGAAATTTCCATCTAACAATTTGAAATGTACGTCTAACTTCACAAAGTGAATCTTTCATTTGATTCAAATTTCCGTGGTATATTTCCGATGAGTATCGGTGAAGTGTGTGATGGAGCATGTGGATGGATAAAATGTCAGAATGAATGGAATAGAATGCAATGATATCTTGTGTGTGTGTGTACAAAGCCCAGGGATTATATATGTACAGATATTGGGAGCCAATGTGCCGACGAACTGAAGGTATTTTGTTGGTGAGTTGGCTAGACGAGCTTCTTTCACTTTTTAGGAAGCGAAGCTGCCTACTGTATTCATTTTGTCCGTCCGTCCGTCCTCTTCTTATGCGTTAAGCATATGGAATTTTCCACTCTTTTTTGTTATGCATTCCCATGCTATCCAACGTGGAAGTATATAGCGTATAGGGGCTTCCTATATAAGTACGTTCTCTTCCACGCGCAGGTACATATGGGATGGATATGTGTGAAATGGAGCAACGCTTACTGCGCAGTTACCTATTCTCAAGCAGTAGCATAGCATATAGCTACTTACTATATAGCTCAACACTAGCTAATTGCGTAGTTAGCTTTTCTCACACATTCCATTGCCTGCACTCTACTCGGTATGCTTAAGCACATGGAATTTTCCATATGGTTAAGAGATATCAGTCACGAAGGAAAGGACAAAATTTCCAACTCAGCGTGGAATTGAACCTTGGTCGGATGGTTCGCAAGACCAGCTGCTTAGCCACTTGCCTACATAGTAACATGTGACACGTGGGGTAGCTAACTCCTATATAAATACCGCTCGGTTAGTCCCTACAGCGCATGGAATTTTTCACTGCGCAGTTTCATCCTATGCTCCGCCCATTTGTCCTCTTTTGTCCCTTTTGGCGGGAAATTCAAATCAACGTTTTATAAACGTTTGTACTTTGGCGGGAAATCCAAATAAACGTCTGACCGTTGATTAGTTCTTGGGTCAATTGCAAGATGTCAGTGCATAGGGGATTTCCACAAAATACCGGGAAACAATACAGCTTTGCTTCCGAAGCCAACAAAGTGTTTCACTTTATGGCGACCCAAAATCGTTAGGAAGTAACAATTTTTAACTTTATTCTCCTCGTTGGCTTGGTACAAAAGGATGAAGAACAAGAAGAAAAAACTGACGAAAACTGTGGACAAGCTCTCAGTCTTCTTTCCCCCGGTAGCTTTTTGTGTACAATAGTTCTGGTTTTGATCGGAAATGGAAAGGAAATGGTGGTGGAGGGAAAAGGCTAAGTAATAATTGAGGATGGAAAGAGGAGGAGAGGATTAAAAGGAAAACTTTCTCTTCACTCTTCAAACTAAATAACCTGGAAGAGTTTTCTCTCTGCAAGAGAGAAAACGAAAGAGAGAGAGAGAGAAAGCAACCTACGCATTGTTTGTCTCCTGTCCTATGGCTATAATAATAATTTCACCCATATCCACGCACTATTCCTGCACAAACAACACACACGAATATCAGGTCTTATCTCGTGCACATTCTCTATAGTCCTTAACTGACGATCATTCTTTCAAATAGTAATTACAATCCAACGTTAATTTTAAATATTCCCTTTTCTCTCCTCATTCTAACTCATTTCTGTATTGGATTTTAGTTTCCAAATTCCCCACGCCAAACACTGAGTTTACAATGTAAAACTTGTAGAAACCTTTTCTGTTATTTTTTTTTTTGCTTATATTCGGACTTTCCTTGTTGTCGTGCAATCGCTTTGTGGATATGCGTTTTGGTATGAATTTGGAGGAGAACTTGAGAGGAAAAGGATAAAAAAAAATTGTGCAGTATGTAGTAAATGTAGTTTGTAGTCTGCACGGGAGACAGCAATTATTTCCTGAGACTTTCAAGTGGACAAAAGTTTTTCCATGTACGGAAAAGAGATGCACCACCGCTCGCATTGTTTTCTTTTTCTACTAATTAAATTCTGTATCAATTTGTACTTATATATACCGTATGCAAGTAAGTGATTCAAATATGTACTACACGCAATTCAATCTGTGAAAAGTGAAAATACAGAGGAGTACTATGGAAAAAGCAGCTGTTTTTATTTCTGTATTTGTTTTTGAACCAAAATATGTACATAAATGTATGTAAGCATGGTACACAAGGACACATGGACCTGGATTTCCATATTCAATTCATTCATATTTCCTCTGTTTCTTCATGTTTGGTTGGAGTTTCCTTTTTCATGAATGCTCCGTCAAAAAATTATTCATAAATTCTATGGACTTTCAAATTTGAGGAATATTCGGGGTTTCCCTTTTGTATATTTTTCAAATGCTCACGCAAACGTTCCGCAAAATTTCGAGGGAATGTCGAAATCCAGATTCGAATTCGTACAAGAGTGGAACAATCAATATTCATATTCAAATTCTTTTGTGCTTTCACAAATTTAAATTTCCCCGTATAAAAGTACACTGTAGTTTCAAATGAACGGAACAAATCCCTTTGGGTATAAGGGTATACATTTTCTATGAAAAGGGAAAATCAAACCAATAACAATGGAATTTAATTTTTGTGGGAAATGATTGAAATGATTAAGGATGCGTCTATACGAAAAAGAAGCAGAGCGTACTTTTGTGTCCCTTCTCTTTCTCTTTGAATGTGACACAAATAAATTGCGACTCGGAAAACCATAAAGAAAAGAATATCTGGGTGGAGTAACAATTAACTGGAACTGGAACTTAGAACTAAGCTCAACTCCGCTTGGGAAGAAAGTCGGAGAAAAAGGAGAAATATCTGCAAGCTCCTAATCGAAAGCTCCATTCCATTCGAGGCGTTGATATTTCCTCAAAGAGTTGCAAGAACAACAGAGCAGAGAAAAATTCCTCTATTCCTCACACAAGACATTTCTTCATTTCTCTTCCTTTCTACGCATGCACATCTCCCGCTCTCTCTCTCTCTCTCTCTCACTCTCATTCTCACTCTCTCTCACTCTCACTCTCTCTCTCTTGGCCGAGTGGCGTAAAGTAAAGGAAAACAGGGGAATTTATACAGGCAGATCAGGAACTACACAATCCCTCGTGTTCAACTTGTTAGGCACATAACGAGAAAAGACATGGAGAAAGTTGGAGGTGAACCCAACATGACAGTGACAACACACGAATGATCACATGACTTGAACCGTCACATTTTCCTGTCTACATATTTTGAAATTTTAGAAAATGGATAAAAAACAACCCCGTATAAAT
Organism: Gisinianus flammeolus; assembly: GCA_034699125.1. Lineage (NCBI taxonomy): Eukaryota > Metazoa > Arthropoda > Collembola > Symphypleona > Katiannidae > Gisinianus > Gisinianus flammeolus. The sequence continues at coordinate 37,135 of JAIUND010000713.1, forward strand.
CTCTAAGGTTGGTATTTTGTTTCATTTCAAATAGCTATGTCTCCACGCTTTTGGTTAAAATGTAATGGAAACTCAAACTGTGCACTGATAAAGCCTCAAACTATCAGCGCCCGCAGAAAAAAAAAGTAAACTAAAAAAAACTGTAAAACTAGGGCGTAGATGTAAGACGTTAGTTGGCCAAAGTAGACGGGTGAATGTGTGTATGTGTTTGCATGGTGCAGCAGTGGCAGCGGACAGTCATGAAAAAATTGGGACTATTTGGTCCCAGTCTGCCGTTTTATACTACATTTAGCAACCACTTCTATACACATTTCGAAAAAAAAAAGAAACAATTCCAGTTGAGAGGATCCTGTTGGATTTTCTTTATGTATAGGGAGTCTGAGTGGGGAGCTGTAGATGGTGAAAGTCTATCTTGTGGACGATGCGACAGTAAGAAATGAGTGGAGTTTACAAAAGCCAACACCAAGGACGAAGCAAAGTAAAGTAAAGACAAAGACAAAGACAAAAGGCAGAGACGAAGGGAAGGAAAGAAAAAGGGACATGAGAAAAAAACTCTGTCTCTGTAAAAACAATTCATACATAAATCTTTGGAATAAGGGAAACTAACATTCTTGATTAAATATTTCATTAGAACAATTCTATACTTTCACTACTTTCACTCTCTTCCTTCCGTTCCTCCATTTCTATTACCATTACAAAGATTTTTCACCACGATATATTCTTTCTCCTTTCTCTATTATTTTTTCCCTTTCTTCTTTTTTTTTTTTTGTTCTTATCCTTCTACAATTCTCCTTCACTGCATTCTGCCTCACTATATAATTATTATTATTACTTTCCCCATTTCCTCTCTCCCACTACTGTGAAACTCGGATACTCTGATTCATTTCATGTACAGATACAACATCTTTTTTTTTAGGTTCAAGTGTTGTTGTTCCTCTTTATTAAATGGACTACAACATTTTGTTGGTTGTTTTTTCTGTATTTCTCCATGTACTTGTCAATTAACGGAGAGCTAATGAGTCCGGCGCGCCACAAGAACAGAGAAAAAAACTCTGCACGCTCGTTTGTAGCGTATGTCTATGTAATGCGCATTCAATATGTAAATAATAGCATATCGTAAATATAGGGAATTGTGCAGTTGTGCGTGTCCACTTCACTTTTGTACAGACAATCTGTAGAAGTACAAGTCCTCCCTCATTTTTCTATCATATTTTGTGGGAGCATCTCAGTTACAATTTTCTGCGTAAAAATCCTTGATGTAGCACCACAAAGATAGAGTAAAAAACAAAAAAAAACAAGGCTGCCGTAGGCTTCACGTTGTAGTGAAGTGGAGCTTTAGAAACTATGAAATATTCTTTGTGTATACATACACCACAACCTTACAAATATAAGCACGAAAGAGAGAAAGAGAGAGAGAGAGAAAGAGATAGAGAGAAAGAAAAAGAAAGTCGAGATCAAAAACACTCCCGAGTTACTTTTCCGTATCCACTTTTGGTTCTGGTATTATGAAAAAATATAGACTTTGAGGATGGTTTGCATTCGTTTTTTTTTTTGCCGGCCTTACTTGCTACACTGCATCTCCATGTCTCTGTCTGTACACACAGAGAAGGGAAAAGCACAAGCACCAAAAGACGAGAGCGAGTGAGCGAGCGAGCAATACTCTCCATGTGTTTGCCTAGTCCTAGAGTCATCGTCGTTGTCAAGTCGAGTACGAAGACAGAAAAGACAGGCTGGCCGTGTGGCTGGAGCAGGGATAAATGAGCCAGTAAGTTTTGAGTGTATGTTTGCTTCCAGCTTTGTCCTTTAGTCCGCAACTACTCCTTCCTCCTCCTTCTTCCTTCACTCGTGAAAGTGAGAGCTCCCTCTGCCTTGCCTTGCCTTGCCTTGCCTTGCCTTGCCTTGCCTTGCCTTGCCTTGCCTTGCCTTGCCTTCTCCTATGTAGTTTTGTCATTTTGTACTGTAGTATTCTTTTTCCCGAGCAACTCCAATCTCTATCAAATGCCTAGTCATTTCAAGTGAGCGGCCTCACATTAGAATTTTCTGCCTATTATACATGTTGGCACGTGGCTGTTTCTATTGTGTATATTTCGCAACAACTCGCTCTTTTCCCTCTTACTGTGTGTGCTTTTTATAGTGCCCGTTGAGAGTTATGTGCGGAGCAAGTGCAGTGGTTATGGTTGTATGACCATTGCCCCAACTCCTCACATCCACATTATGCTACAACGACCATGAGAGAGAGAGAGAAAGAGTGAGAGAAAGATCCCATTCCTTTTCCCTCGCAAAATTCATTCATTCAATATCGACCGTGTGGGGAAACAGATGAGAGAGAGAGAGAGCTTGCATTGCAACTTTTCACATAGATCTCTTTTTCTGCTCTCACTTTCTCTCTCTCCTTATTTTCCATATAACATGGAGTGAGTGAGTGTGTGTGAATGTTTGTAAGCTAATCCACGCGAGCTATATTTCAGAGAGATTTTCATTGAGCTCTTTTTTCATGTATTCTTTTTCAGAGTCGGAGTCGGAGTCGGAGTCGACGTGACGTGGAGAATTTTTCCTCCAGTTTGAAAACTACTAACGAAAAAGAAGAAGAAGAAAAAACGAAGAAGAATTTCTTGAAAACTCGAGGAAAAAAGGAGAAAAAAAGCCTGATTTACTGGACTGTTGGAAGAGTGTGGGTTTTTTTTGTGTGTGTGTGTGTGTGTGTGAAGACTGTGGATGAGGACAAGGGCAAGAAAAAACATTGGTGCGGGTGCGGGTTGGTGGTTAGTGAAAATATAGGAGGAAAAAAGTGAGGAAAACTTGAAGGGGGGTGGGGGAACTAGGGTAAAGTGAGGAGATTGGTAGTTTAAGCATAGTGGAGTCATGGATCGGCCTAGTAGTCAATATTGTTCCGAAGAAACCGAGTTTTCTCTACCAGAAGGCGTGGATTTGGTGGGGATAGAGAATTCGAGGAAGCCGGTAGGATATCCAAATCGTAAAAAACAAGGTCCGACATGGAAATCCGCTGTGAAATTAGTAGTGATTAATTTATTTGTGTGTGCTCTCGTGTTGGGCTACGCACTCGTGGGTTCCTTTGTCTTCCTGGCACTCGAGGGGAATCGGAACAGTGTGTCACAAGTGCAAGTGAGTGCGAGTGGGTATCCAGTTCAAATCGGTGCTAACCTCTCATTGGCCATCTCAAAAAGTCTTCAAGGAGAACAAATTCAACAGCTCAAGAGTGATACAGTCCGAAATATTTGGGAAATCACACTCAGTATGAACATTCTCTATCCGGATAATTGGACCAAAATGACGTCAGAGGAGGTGGGGAATTTTCAAAAATTCCTTGTCGAGAGAATTCTGTCCGTGGTGGAAAATACGACTGTTCAAGAACTTCCGTACTCTTGGACTTTCCCCAGAGCATTTCTATTTGCTCTCACCACTCTCACAACCATCGGTAAGTCACTATTTCATTTCCCCCATCACACATCATTCAAACGCATACAAAAAACAAACTCGTATGAATTTTTTCTTGTCTTATATGTTGGCATATATGTATGTAAAATCACAGTCTCAATATTTACTACAAAAATATCCATTGCATGTCCACAAAAAATACTTTTATGCATATATTTCAGTTCATCCTGCAGAAGGAAATCTTGAGATATTCATATGAAAAATGACTAAAGACAAGTTATACGTTGTCTGGAAGGAAAAAAGAAAAGGGACTTTGAGACTTTCTCTTGAATGGACAATCATTCACTCTGACGTTTGACAGGCACGAGGGGAAAAACCCAAGTGAGGGAGTTTGTGTATAATGATGAGCGACAAAGTGGCCACTGCATTCTCTTTCTCTCTCTCTTTCTCTCTCTCTCTCCGTTCAAAGTTGAAATTCCTATTCTCCCTTTTTTCTCTTCTTCTTTCATTTTGTACAGATATTTCACACTCGATATTGAGTTGGATCTTGTCTCGATTTCTTTCGTCAAGTCACTGACTGCATCCATTACATTTCTTGACTGGCTGTTTGCACAACTCGGACGAACCTCCGAGTGCACTTTGATATCACTTGCGGAGCAAACGGATCAAAATGTCAAGTTGCTCTTCCGCAGACAGCGTTCATGTGTGTTCTTTCGTATGGACTCCTTCTGTCTGTGGGTGTGTCTGCGTGAGTGCATTGCATTCAAACACGATTCCACATTCATCGTTTTTGATGTCCCTCAAAAATAGGATTGTCAAAGTTCTGTAAAGAAAATGAGAGTGTCAGAGAGAGGAGAGGGAGAGATAAAGAGAGTCAGTTTGTGCGTAGTCGTGGCTGGACTAAAAGGAAATCCTTCCTCACTACAAATTCAATGTGAATGTGAATCCTATCGAATGTGATCCAATTCCATCGAATATATACTTAACCATCTCCATTTTCCTCTGGTCCATTTGTCTCTCTCTCTCTCTCTCTCTCTGTCTAGTCCATATCCGTCTGGGGAGTTTGTCCTACCGTGTAAATGTTCACAGGTTCAAGTCAAAGTGGAGGCAACTCATGTTTAAATTCTTTAAACAAATTCAACGTGATCTTTCGTTCCTATTCTCAATCGTTTCGTCCTTAAAACGAAAACCTAAAAGGAATCTCGATGAATGGTGTTCTCTCCAACTTTAAGTTGAAGAGGGGAAGAGCGTTTTCATTTTATTTTCTGTATGTATGTATATACATGTATCGTACATACATACTTATGAGCTCTTGACTCCTCCACACTGTAACTCAACTTTACATTGGGCCGATAAGTTGATTCCCTCCGTTCATTTCCCATAATGTTTGGTGTTTCCATTACAATAGTTATCAGTGGTATTGCATTGCACTCACTTGGAGTTTATGCACCCGGAAAATTATCTATTATTTCCCATGACCTCTCAAGGTATTTCCTGTTTGGTCTTCCATTTCTTCCATTTTCCATCTTCCTCTCGACAAAATTTAAGGATTCATTCAACTGTGCGAATTCTCTTCTCCCCATTTTCCACTTTCTCGTCTTCCTTGCTCTCTCTTTAATAGATTTTCCTTTAATAGTACGAGGGAAAAGTGTGTGTATGAGAGAGAGAGAGAGAGGTTTTTCTATGTGTGTTGGTATATTCAATGAAATGGGAGTTTGGGAATCGGGCAAAGAGATAAAATAGAGGGAAATGAGAATGGATTTCAGTTTCCAGTGTTCCAATTTCAACTTTCAATGTGAGCAGTGGAGAATCTTAGTATGTGTGTGTGCGTAAATGAGAGAGAGAGAGAGAGTGAGAGAGCGAGTGGGTTGTGTATTGGAGAGAGTGGAGGTAGTTGAAGATAATTCAGATGAAACAAAAAGGATTCGCTAATGAATCTTCAGCTTGGGATAATATAATATAATCTTATGGAGTTTCAACTCCTCCCCTGGAAAAATAAAAGATGGGAGAGAGAAGGGAAGACGAGAAAGAGAGAGAGAGAGACGAGTCGTTTTACTATGCATTTTCGAGCTTAATCCTCGTTTCGATAATTAAAGTAGGGGTTCAGAAAGCAGGGCGGAAGGAATAGGATGTCCTCGATAAAAGTTGAGCGGCTTCCTTCTCTTTCATGATATCCTCCGTCCACACTCCTCTTACGCTAAATTCAATGATTCTCATGGAAATCCTTTTCCGTTTTCTCTCTCTCTCTCTCTCTTTCTCTCTGCCCAAAGTTTCTCTGCTCCTTCGTCTATAGATTTCATCCTTGTCTTGTACTTTTTATATGTACACGCTCTACATTAGTGGCAGTAGCAGGAGCATCAACTCAACTTTCTTCTCCCTACTCTTTCTACTTTCACCCAATGAGCACGCACACCTTATTTCCAAGAGTGAAAGCAAAAGTGAAAGGGGTTTATGATTAAACGTTGGCGGCTGGTCTCGCCTGACAATCCGTCTCCGAGACGATGACGATGGAAATTCACAAGCTCTCTACATTTTAAATACCACGAGTAACACGAGACTAAAATCGTAATCTTTTTATCAAACTGCTCGGGTGTACAAAAACTCGAAGAGGCAAAGATGAAAATATTTATATCATGGGAAGATTTTGGAAATTATGATTTGATTTTGAGCACAGAGAAAAATTCAAGGACAAGGATTTTTTGGTCCATGGACAAAAACATGGAGGGGGGAGAGAGAGAGAATGTCAATTAGAATGAAAAGTCAGAACTGAGTTGAATGAGGATGTGTAGTTCATTTTTGTTGTCGTACATTTAAAATTTGATGAGCAGGTGGGAGAGTGGAGAGTTTTAACGGGGGAATAGGCAGTCATCATTATATTGAATGGAGAGAATGGAGATGGAGATGGAGAATGGAGAGTGTAATCATGGGAATGGGTACTCAAGTTGGAAACTAACTGGCAATAAGTTTTAAACGTGTTGCTAGGAAATAATGGGAAAAGACGGAGAAGGAAAAGGCGAGTATCGTCCAAATGGATACACATTTTGAATAGTCTGCAATTGACGGTCTCGTCAAAGATTCTCATAGAGAGAGAAAACGAGAGCGACAGAGAGGGAGTCACACACTATGTGTGTGTCTTGGCTATGAGGATTTCATTGTCGTTTCTTCACTTATGATATTGTGTGCTAATGTCAAGACTGTTTAGCATGAGCTTTTGTGCTGCTGCCGGGAAGGAGGAAATCTAAATAAAAGAGAATGACACTCGGGCCTTTATTGCCATTTAGTGGTACTTAGCTTACAATCAGTCAAATCTCATTCAATCTGATGTTTCTTCAGGGCTCTTTTTTCCCTCCTCTTTCTCTTTCGCCATCTCTTCCTCTTGTAGGTATAAAATAACTACCTCAATTTATGCAATGGATTAAGTTGAACCACAACCTCAGCAATTCAACAACGCACATATCCCCCCGTCCATATTCAACATACTTGTATGAATTCCTCCCTTCCCCTCATTTATTTCTACACTCTTTATACATACGATACACAATTGTGCATCTCAACTCTGTATTCCTCGAATATCTGTCTCTTTTCCTCAGCCTATTTTCTGATCTCAGATAAGAAGTTTAGCTTTCAACGGAGCTTAGCAATCAAATTCGCTCAACGAATCTCTGGATAAAAACTTCCTCTTCTGTCTCTGTCTCTTTTATTCGGCGCGGCGAGAAAAGGAAGGAGGGACTGTTTTTTTTTTGTACTGTCATGAAAATGAATAAATCCATATTTATATTTATATTTGTATATGTTTGTATTCTGAATTCTGGATGCTCCTGCCATCATCCATTCATTCTTTGATTTTGACAGTTGTGCCAACACAATCCAATACAGATATTTCACAATGGCTCCTCCATCCTCCATATATTTATGAATCGATAAAAGAAAAGAGAAACTTTGGGTGGATTTAAAAAAAGAAATAACCACACACCAAAACGCCAAACACGATGGTCGTCAAGAGAGAAGGAGAAACGAAACTCCTTTTAAAAAAGAACTGTAGGAGCAGAGAGCTAAAGGGGGAAAAAAATCCAAAATCCAACAGCCAACAACTGAGAAAGTAGACATGGAGAAAGGAAAGAATCTATTATTATTATTTGTGACAAGTGAGAGGCGATAGGAAATGGTCGATTTTATACTCACACGTCTCCGCCGTTTGCTACTTGTTTCCTTGTCAAGATTCTTGGAGAGAAACGGGGAGAGAGAAAGAGAGAGCGAAAGAAAAGTTGAACGTGTCTATTGGAGAATTTTTGAGCATAAAATACATGGAAACAACTTTCATCCCAAATATAACTCTACACATTAAAGTAGTTTTGTACAGATTTGTCAATGGGAAAGAAGCAAAATACATTTAGAGAGAGAGTGAGAAGAGAGAGAGAGAGAGAAGAGAGAGAGAGAGAGAAAGGAAGGGAAATGTATGAGAAATGATAGGGAGTATGTGGCGGGAAATAGACAGGATTCCTACGTGCGTGTTTTCCTTTGTAGTGGGATCAGTCCAAAGAAAGCCAGGTACAAAAGATTTGAGAAAAGCCGATTTATATCCATTTGCACTTCGTCAGCCCTAGCAATATATGTATACAGAGAGAGTGAGAACTAGAAAGAGAGAGAGAGAAAGAGAGAGAGATAACCCTCCAGAGTTGTAGCCCGGCTGAGGGAAAACCTCACCAACTCTCCCTCGTTCATCATTCGCTTACGCTCAGGCTTTCTGGTATACAGGCAAAAAATTGGCAAAAGACAGACCATGAACTCACTTTTTATCTGTGTGTTTGTATTTTTGTATGTGTATGAGCAGACTGTAGTTTTTACCTCTGAGTACTCTCATTGGATTCCTCATGCATAGAAAGAAATCATACGATATAAAGCTAACTAGAGATAGAGAGAAAGAGAGTGAGAGAGGGAGAGAAATGTTGTTTGTAGTCGTTCAATGACTGTTCAATTTACATGGGTTTATCTATATGTACTATGAACTGGCTGCGGGCTGTTAGTTCTTTGCTTTTACATGAGAATTCAAAGTTCTAGAACTCAAATAGAAGAAAGAAAGAAAGAGTGAGAGAGAGAGAGTTGGAGTTGGTTCCTTTCTGATGGAGTCCGCGTGAGATGGATTCCAATGGATGAATTACGAGAGACAGACATTCACGTGCAGGTATTAGTAGTCCTAAGGGATACACTAAGACTTGACGGCGTTGGGTTCGTTTGAGAAAAACAGCTGATGCTTCACATACGAGTGTCTGTGTGTGTGTGTGTGTGTGTGTGTGTGTGTGTGTGTGTGTGTGTGTGTGTGTGTGCTAAGAATATTTCATCGAAACAAAAAAAACGCACATACACACACAATCTTGAAAAAAGCAGTTCGTTTAGACAAATGAGGGAAAGATGGAACTGGAATAATCTCAGAGTCGTGCTAACAAGAAGAAGAATGACAAAGGTCACAGTAACATGCAACGAGCGTCGTAGTGCCCACAATAAATTGTGGAAGTTTATTTTCTCTCTCCTGCTGTGTAGTGTGTTGTGGCTGAGCTGGAACAGAAGGTTTCGGCAAATGTCATCATTCATGTACGATATGAAGCAGAGGATGTGTTTGTGTTTGTGCTGGTGAAGCCTCTCCAATGATGACTGATGAACAGAATGAAATTAAAAAGTGACAAAAGTTTCAACTTATTGAGTCGAAATTGGATACAAGTGCGAAGTCTGTCTTTCTGTCTTTGTCGGGATATGAGCGAGTGTAGTCAAGAGTTGGGGTTTCTGTCCGAATATATCCATCCCAAGGATTGTCTATGGTGTCCTCATGGCCAACTACAAATACATATCGGTGTACCCACACTTATATGCAGACTTTAATTGTGTTTGTCCGCATAGTGGGAGAGAGCCTCCCCTAGAAAAATCCATCTTATAAGAGAAAGTAAGATGAGGATTGAGACTTGCACACACACACACAGATCTATATTGTATCTATCCATCTACTGGTAATACGGGACGAGGAGGAACACAAGAGTTTTCAACTGTAGTTTTTTCAACTTTTTTCTGCTGGAGCATGCAGTTTTCGTTGGCACGAGCATTTTGTGTCGAGAGCCTTCAGATTTATAGGCCATTAAATAAAGGCTTATTATGCCCCAACTTCCTTTTCGCACAACGCCAAAAGACCTGGTGCAATCCAATGGTAAATGTACTCTCACTCTCTCTCTCTCCCTCTGCTACCCCCGGTTTCTTCTTTTCTTTTGCCGCCTCTGATTCTGATTTTCATCTCCATCTCGAGTCCATTCTCTCTCTCCCTTCTTGTATGTGTATTTGTATGTGTTGGCGTGAGCGTAAGAGTGAGAGAGTGCGAGCGTTGGCTGCTGCTGCTTCTCCTTCACTCTTGCTGTACCCTTCGTCTACTTCTACTTCTACTTGTACTTCAACTCGTACGTCTGCCTCTGCTGTGCTCAGTGTGTTGAGATGGGGAAATGTCCTCGTTTAGTCTTCGCTTCGCCTCCGTCTTTTTCCCCCTGCTAATATTGCTTTCTCACTCTATCAGACACAATACGAGTGAAATATCGTTCAAGCAATGACTCTATATTGTGTCAACACAAGTAAAAGTCCTTTTCCCTTTCCACTGGCACTCCTTTCTCCTCCTGCCTTTTCTCTCTCTCACTCTCTCACTTCCTTTCAACTAAATCCATGTTCAAAGATGGAGAGAGAGAGAGAGAGAGAGAAAAACTCTTGCTCTTTATCTGTGGATATTTATGCTCAACCCAAGTTGATTCACTTTTGGATAAGGAAACGAAAACTTCTTTAAATTCAATTCAGGCAGTCCATTATCAAACTAGTCAATTACCATATTCTCACATTATATCTGTACACAACTATAAACAGACGTCAGGGTGCTTGGCGCTTTCATCAATAAAGTCCATCAGAAAATATACGCAAACTCTTCATGTGTATACACTCATAGTGAATAATGACTCCACTACATAAGTCTCGACACTGGCCAAAACATCATTGCAATCCATTTCACGTATTTACCAACTCTCTCTCTCTCTCTTTCGTTCTCTCTGACAATGACGAAAACGAAGAAGTTGGAGGAATAGAGATGGCAATGGGAATGGGAATGGTGGGAAAATGTACAAATGAGAATGAATGCATAATAGAACGAGTTCCGGCTCCCTTCGACTACAACGAAAGATGACTACACCATTATTATTTTACATGTGTGGGAAATGTGTGTGTTTGAGTGTGTGTGGTTGTGTATTGTCAGAAGATGATTCGACAACGTTTGCCCATTGTGCAGACTGTAGACACAGTGAAAAAAATGCTCTATCGTTTGGAGGAGACAGATAAGGGGAATTTTTCATGTAAATTAGTCCGAGTCTGCTGGTTGAATAAATGAGTTTTTCAAGCCAAACTATTGTCAAGTTTAGTTTACGCCAAGCCAAGCCCAGGCAAGTCATCGTCTTCGTCTTGCTCGTTCTTTCTACGAAACTTGCAGAGTCTGTCGGAGTGTGATTTTGAAAAGGGAAATTCAGATACAGACTTGAATTTTTCTCATATTTATATGGTGTGTGTAAATTTGTAAATTTAAATGTGTGGGAAATGTATCCGCATCCAAAGGTTGTATAATTTTTCCTTCCTTGTTGGACTGCAGATAGAGAAAACTTAGATTTCTTTTTTTTATCCGTCTCTCTCTCTCTCTCACTCTCCTTCTCCTTCTCTCGCTTCCTCCTCGTGCTAATGGTACAGATGATGACTCAGTGATGATTTTAATGGGATTTTATTAAGCGAAACAAATTTAATGAACAGTTACAATCGTCTTTCCACTCCCATGATTTCCTAATTTATGAAACTGTTAAATCAACCCGAATCCCCTTGAAAAACTCTTGTATTATTTTAGAATAAAGAGATCCCCCTAGCTTTTTTTTCTTCTATCTATATATTTTATAAGGCAATGACTTTTGTACACACATTTTTTCTTTCACATGATTTGAAACTGGCGAACACGCAAACTGCAAGTCTCTGTACGTACAAGAGAGAGGGAAAACACTAGATTCTAAATTCTGAATTCTTACTCATACATTTTGTGCGGCCCGCATCGAATTCACAAGCTCACTAGGAGACAGAAAGACAGAGGTCTCGGCCATTTCATTTTTATTTTTTTATACGAGCTAAAGCTCAGGCTAAAAAGTCCAAGGGAACACGAAGAAGACGAAAACGAAAAAAAAAAAGCTGACTGTGGTGAGCTTTGTTTTTATTTGCAGGCTTTCCCAACTCTCCGCCGATTGTTATGGCTACACACAATTATTCCTCATGTCTCTATTTATTTAGACATATGAAATCCACATGTACACAAAGAACATTTACAGTTTCCTATGTATTTTGTACTGTTCAAACTATATATATATATATACATATACAGCAAAAAAAAAAGAAATTTGCTTTGACTCTGACTCTGTCTTCCACGTTCAATTTCCCTCGGTTCTTTTTTTTTCTTTTTTGTGGCAGTGGCTATGGCAGGGAAAGTTTGCGTGAAGAAAGTATTTCCTCAATGTGCCCGTACATTTTATTTTTTTGCCTTTGCTTTTGCTTTACGAGCAAGGGAAGATTGGCTTCGTGTACATATTTTAGGTGACTAAATGGCCGACAGATTTATATACGGTTTCTTTCGTTTTTCTTTCGGAAAGAGAGAGAGAGAGAGAAAGAGAGAAAAAAAGAGGGGCCAGGAGTTTTATTAGATGTGGTTGAAGGTAGAGATTGCCATTGCCATTCCTTTCCCTTCTTTTCTCTCTTCCCACCGCCGTCGTGATATATTGGCAAGAGATGAAAAAAAGGTCAGAGGAGAATGTAAAACAATCAATAGTTTGAGGATTGCATATGAAATTGGTGATTTCAAAGAGAAAGAGAGAGCGAGAGAGAGAGAGAGAAACTGCATGTTATGGTTTTATATGTGTGGTAAAATGGAGACTGTGGTGGAATAAGATGAGTTTTTTTTTGTACGTACGTACGTATGTCTGTGTGGATTGTGGATTGTGAATTGTGAATTGTGAATTGTGGATGTAACTCGTATTTGATCCAAGAAAAGAGAAATCAATGAGCCGATGTAAAATTTATGTATTTTTTTTCTGTGTCTTTTCTTGGTAGGATATGGAGGGATTGGCCCCAAGACCTCATCTGCAAAAATTGGCGTGATGATCTATTCGATATTTGGGATCCCCATCATGCTTTGGTATTTATCGAATGTGGGCTCACTGCTGGCCAAGATAAGCCGGTTTGTGTGTGCCAAATTGTGCTGTTGTTGTTGTAGTAGAGAGTCGAAAGGCTGCTCTTCGTCTTCCTCTTCCTCCACGTCCTCGACAAGGAAAGTGTCCGATCCGTACTATCACATGAAGCCTGTTGATGGGGGAGGTGGTGGAGGTGGAGGGGGTGGTGGCTCATCCATGGACCATCATCATCATCACCGACATCAACAACAACAACAACATCAACATCATCATCATCATCAAAGTCTCCATCAACAACAGCAACAGCTACTCGATGAGTTGGAGGGGGGAGAGCGAGTGAGTATCCTCGTCATTCTCATCCTATGTCTCGCTCTGTTCCTTGCCTATATTTGCCTGGGCTCGTACATTGTGACACGATGGGAGAAATGGCGATTCCTGGACAGTTTCTACTTTTGTTTCCTCACACTCACCACCATCAGTTTCGGTGATGCACAAAAGAAAGGTGGACTGGAGCGTCTTCACTCTCGGACCGAGTGGTTTTGTTCTTTTTTCATTCTCTTTGGCATGGCACTCACGTCCATGTTTTTTAATATCCTTCATGAGGAGATCTCACATCGATTCAAACGTTGGAAACAATCCTCATCACCCATGGACCACTCGGGTGAGAATAGTAAAGAGTCCACCGGCGTTGGGAATAATGGGAATAAAAATAAGAGACGACCAGTTGAGAATTCCTACTCGGTTCATTTCATGAATTTCTCACCCAATACGACGGCAAGTCGGAATTTCACAGAGGAAACCCTCCTGTCCAATGAGATCCATAGTAAAAGGTCCATGGCGGACTCGGTGGACAAGAATATGTTTGACGATGAGGACGCTCTGCCGACGGACTACATTGTCAGTCACCCCATCCCACCACCCAGAGAAATATATGGCAGTCATCCCGTCTTCCCCAGATAAACTAATCTAATAGCCAATAGCCCCTCTCACGTCACCAATGCCGTCATCATTTCTCTCTTTATATATACAGATATTCGTATACATCTCTCTCATACCATCAACATCAACATCTCCATACAATTCTATACCGGACCAAACTCAACTCAGAATCCAAAGGAAATTTATATATGTACGATATATCGTATTCAGGAACCAAATCCAACATTCAACATTCCTCCTTTAACACAAACACACATGGACTCCCACTGCCCATTTCCACACAATTCTATATCCAGGAAATTCACGAAAAGGGGAAAGCACTTGCTGTTATTCTTATGGTTTGTTGTGTGTCGTTACGTGGGATCGTCCTGAGCTCTGGCTCTGGACTGTGTACTTTCGACTCTAAATCCCCGAATGATGGAAAATAAAATGTTCATTCCTTTTTATTGAAGCATCTCCTTCTCTTTTCCCTTGACCATCTAAAAATAATCTTCCTCTCTCTCTCTCGACTTGTCATTATAATCAACACAACACAACACAATAGCAACAACAACGACGAGGACGACGACGACAACCACCACAAACAGTAGAATCATGAATGATTTAGTGTGTTTCATCTCCTAAGCCGCTCTTCAACGTTAGCTTGTGTATGTACTTACATGTAGCCATTGTTAAAAGTTTACTGTACACACCCTCTCTTACATTCTACATGACACCCCTCCACGCCTTTCTTTTATCAACATACTTTGTATTTGTATATATATGTAGTCACAACTTTGTTCACATCATTCCATTGAAATCTCCATATTAATCCACAACCACCTTTTCACGACTCCTTTCTCTTTTCTCTTCAGCCTTTGAATGTGTTCTCGTTGCACACATCATCAGGAAACTTGACAGTAGATATATTTATAAGCGAATACCTCTTGGATTATTTTCCCAAATGGCTCATCTCGTGATTGTCTGTTCGGAAATTAAAGTGCGTGTCTGTGTGTGTGTGTGTGTGTGTGTGAATGCGTATCGGGAGTTTATATATACGTACATACATAGTGATATCCGTCTACATAGATTGCCACAATCTTCACATATGTGTGGATTGTAAAAGGCGAGAGCCCATGGTTAAAATTATTTTTTGGATTTCCCCCGTCTTTCAACCGAATGAAAGAATGAGACAAAGAGAGAAAATAGAAGAGAAAATCCTAATCCAACCAACCGAGCTAGCCGGCTTTCATTGATGATTTACAGATACTTTTTGTCTCCCAAGATTTTCTCTCTCTCTCTCTCTTTCCATTTGGAACCCTTTTTCTCTCTCTCTTCCTTCCAATTCCATTCCTTCATCCTTCACTCCTTCATCTCAGACTCTCGGCTTTGCCCCGTTTTCTTTTTCCCAGTCCATGTCTAAGGTTCTTGTCTACGCACAACGCACAACTCACACATCCACCCACTCACACACAAACACACATACGAAAACCAGAGGAAAGCTCAAGTTTTCAAATGCCTACTGCAGTCATTAATCTCCTATCTACTATACAGGCGGCTATGCTGTAGACTGTAAGAAGCTCAGGTTTTTTTCACGTTGTTTTCTTCCCATTTCTGGTCCTTTTGACATGCTATCGTTACCGCTTCCAACTTCACGATGGCAGTAGAAACTCCTTTTCGATTTCTCATAACAACATTCATACCTCTACAGCTTGTACACGTCCTCACACATACAGAGACAAACACGCAGACACACACACACACACACACAAACTCTCACGAATTCCTTCCGCACGAAGTCTCCCTTCATATTCCTCGTAATACAAAAATCCTAAACTGTTTTGGCTTCCTCTATTTTTTTAAAAAAAATTCCCTGACTCGTTTTTCCTGTGAACTGAACACGGACAAGAACCAACTACAAACCACTACAAATAAATTGCGGCCTTCAAACAACAAGATGCAAATCCTTTTTAACATGTATGGCTGCAATGAACGACGAAGAACCTGCACAAATACGCCAAATACAGATATTTTGTCATCATCTCACGGTACATTTTTTCAAGTGGAAGTTGGAGGGACAATTCTCTTTCAAAGTCAACTTTCTTTTGCTGCTTCATCATGCCGTTCTGATTTTACCGACATTCTTGCGCAGAATATAAATACAGTGAGGGATTAGAAAGTGAAAGGGATTCAATCAAATCAAGGAATTGTACAGAAATCAACAAACAAGTAATTAAAGGTCCCGGACAAGTTTATATGTTCCTCATCCAGCTCTTTAACTTGGACTTCATAAAATCAATGTCGTCTTCACGTGTTGAGAGTTTTCAAGTGGATCGCCGTTTTCATTCCTTCACAACTCTAGTTCTCGGAGTAGTAAAAGTAAAATTAATTTTTGTATTGAAGGAGAACGCTGAATTTGGACTTTGATTTCCCTTACATAATATCTGTATGAAATGATGTGAGTCGTCCGCGTTCGCAGTGAGACTAATTATTTCCACAAGCTATAACTAAAACAAACTTGCCCTCAACCGTACATTTCTCCTTCTCTTCCTCAGTACAAATGAAACAACATCAAATGGTTAATGATGACTCTTAACTCAAGTCATGTTCAGATGCGGTTTTATTGCTCCCAGACATATTGCGAACGAGAGCGAGAAGCAGATGAAGAAGAAAAAGAAATAGAAAAGTTACCTTGTTACAAAAAAAACAATGTCGAATGTACACGCTCGTTTCATCCTTATAAAAATATGTGTGTGTGTTGTCTTCAGAGGAGAAAGGAAAGAAATCGAAGTCGTAGGAGTGAGATCTCTTTTACATTATTGTGGATAATCGTATGATTTGTGAACATTTTTACTCTTGCTTGCCATTTTTGTTGTTGTTATTGTTCTGTGCTCGTGTGTGTACTCATGAGAAACCTTTGAAATCCACCAATCCGCGAATCTTACGATGCCATAACCATTAGACTCTGGTTTTCACTTCGACTTTGACTGGTCGACCAACTACAACTACACAAGAAAAAACAGTCCTAAAGTCTCTCCTTCTCTGTCTCTCCAAATGTGTATGTACAACAAACAAACCCCATTTCCTCTCTTCCTATTTCGAGCCTCTACAGTCCGATACATAAAATATAAAGAATGAAAGTGTATGTGCAAAAGACCAATTACTTGTACTTCCTACCAATAACCAACAACCAAGGAGCAACTTCATTGTATTGTATTTCCCTCGTTGAATCACGACACACCGCACTGTGTCTGAGTTGATGCGGATGTGCAGCAACGCCAGAGCCAATGGCCACCGTACCCCAAGTACACAGACCTAATGAAGATACATATGCGAATTGGCGAATTTATTTATGTGACTGTTCCGTTCATGTTTCCGCTCTCCGTACAGTGTCGATTTATATTGAATTAAATTAAATGGAGCTGCCTCCAACCAACCTAACCGCCAATATTAAATTACACATCTCCACTCCATTGCTCTCTCTCCAACTGTACGATGTACATACGTCAATGTGGATGTGGATGTGTAAATGAGAACGACTCCCTTACTCAATCATTCCATGAAACCCTCCAAACGCGTAATGTATATTCATTCAAAGCGTATATCAATACCAATACACATGCGATTCTTCCTCTCGAAACTCACTCATTCACCTTCACTCACTCCCTTATTATCCCATGTGGATAAAGTATTAATCAGATGGTGGAAAATTCAGAGAGAGAGAGAGAGAGAAGGAAAGGCAAAGATGACAAGCGTGGATTTTAAGTCAATACATACAGACATTACACACACACACACACACACACACTGACGACCTCATTCTCGTTCTCATTGAAGAGAGAAAGTCAACCACATAGAATAAAGCAAGTGTGTTGATAATGCTCGGTTGTCTATCTGTATTCCGTCGACTACTACAGCTCTATGACTTCACGTGTGTCAATTCAACCAATCCGAGTTTCCACTCCGTGCACACATAATACAGAGAGTTGAATAGATAGAGCGAGAGAGAGAGAGAATCCTTGCCAAAGCAAAATAGCACATGATCATAATCATAATTGCATGAACAAATGGAGGAACATCCAACCAACTACCCGCATACACTCACATACACAATACACACACACACACCCACCCACATGAATAGGAATTGGAACTCTCCAAGAGAGTAACTGACGATGAGTATTGAATGTCAGATGTTCTGGATATTCAACCAGCCGTTTATGGAGGAGTTGGGGTTACATAATGTGAATTTGTGAGAACGTGGATGTTTGCCTCTTTGGTGTATTGGAACGAACGAAAGCAGAGAAAATAATATGTGAACAAGAGTGGATTTTCTCTATTTCTCTTCCTCTTCCTCTCTCTCTCTCTCTGATAAGAATGAGAGTATTTGCGCGGAGGATCAAGAACCAAGCGGAATCATTTAACAAATAGTTGGAAATTATACAACATGTAAAACTAACCAATATTGGAGTCAAAGTCCATGTGTGTGCAGGATTGGGGAAACAACACAAAATGCGGATGAGGGTAACTGTGTATGGATGTATGTTTGCTTGTTTTACGGTTAGCCTCACGGGTGAAAGTCGCTTGTGAAAATTTAAATGAATTTATCCAACTCTCGATAATTCTCCATTCTCTACACTCATTCTCCCCTCGTCAACCTCAATATCAATATCGAATACGTAATAGCAATTAGGCTCATTTACAGGCTGACTCACTACGTATACTGGTGCTAAATCTACACACGAGAGAAAGAGAAAGTGAACACATGATGTTTTACACACGGACGGAGAAGGAAGGAAAACAATTAGTATGAGAAATGATGATGGCTCAAATTAAGCAAATTCAAGCAAATTCGTGTTAAAACATCTCACTAAAACTTGACGCTCTGAATTCCCCTTTCCTCGTTTCCTTTACACGAAAATCAAGTAAATGTTTTAGGATTCCAATGAGGAATATCTGAAGTCAGTAACTCAAAGTGTACTTTATTGATCTCTCCTTTACATTATTCTCCGCACGGAAAAGCATAAATCCCACCGACCCCACATGGTAAATATCACAATATACAGATATTTGAATTAACCATCTCAAATGTATTCAAACTGTCATAGTACTTACTACATTTTATATTTATTTGATTCCCTTGGGTGACAAACAAAAGTATGAGATTGAGAGAGATGTTGACGGATCTAAATCTTGGGCCGGAACTTGAACTATATATAAATTAGAAATGCTTAGTACTAATGTATATGATAAAAATAAATGAAGATACACAAAAGGGATATTATGAAGTATAAATATGAAATATTGAATATGAAATATTGAATATGAAATATGGAATATGAAATATGGAATATGAAATATGGAATATGAAATATGGAATATGAAATATGGAATATG